>CM075857.1:17469955-17783225 GCA_037975125.1 Latrodectus hesperus | reverse complement strand
AAACTTATTTTCTTTATAAAGGTAAATATTAAAATGTCATTTATTATTGAGTTTATGTAATTTAGTACTATAGTGAATTTTAAAAATATTTTGCTTTTATAATTTAGTTATAATTCTTATATTTGTTGAATTTACTTACATTTTTATCATTTGATCAAAGTTGAAAACTGAAAAGAAAATCATTTTTAGTTTTCATGATTGCTTGAGTCACTTAAGAGATTCAACTCAATTCATTTCTATAATCAAAATAAATGTTGAAATAAATAAGATCATAGATAAGGACAAGTAATCTATTACATATGTATTATAAAATGAATTTGCAATCATTATGGTTTTTAAAATTGTATAGTAGATGTCTAAAATAGTATTCTTATTTTTATTTATCTGAATGTAGTATACTTATTTATTTTTATTTTTTTACAATTATAGCATAGACCACATGAATATGGACGACCAATGCAGATGATTTATAGTATTGCCCATGATTCATTTCTTACTCAAGATTTACTCATGGAAATGGTAATTTATCTCATCACTTGAAATATGTGTTAAGTTCTCTCAATTAAAAAAGTATTCTTCATTCAGAATTTCCACTAACTTTGTAGGTTAAGAAAAGACATAGAAGTAATAGTCTTTCAATAAATTTATTTAATAAAATTTTGTAAGATATAGAATATTTCTTTATTATGCTAAAATTGGTGAAAAATGCCTGTATATAAAATATTCATGTGAATATTATCTATATTTTTAATGAGTTTAAGCTACTATATTTTTGCCTGCTTTTACATTGATTAACCAAGAATGATTAATCTATTAATATCATTTTATGAGGTCAGTAATTTTCCCTCATTTAAAGTAATTTAGACTATAATATTATTTCCTTACAGTATTCAAATAAATCCTTTTAAAATTTATTCAATATTTTGGAAAATTTAACATTGCATTTTAAATTTTTGAATAATAAATATTAAAAGTATTTTAAATTGTATGAAAATCTTTCATTACAATAATTTATTTTATTTGTACTTACATATGTAAAATAAAACAAAAATTCAAATATTTCATAATTATTTTTAAATCAATGAAGCAATTTATTTTAGTTACAATAAATATTTTTTATTCAGTGTAAATATTTCAAATTTCTGATTTCAGGTTTTAATTTTATTGTATATATTAAATTTAAACATTAAAACTTCCTTAAAAAATTAGATTTTTTATAAGTGATTTCTTATTTAATCTTACATTGATAGTTGATTGCTGAAAGTTTCAAAATATTTGTATTGTATTAGTATTTAATTTTATAAATATTTAGGATTATTGTTCATTATAAATATGATTAAAATGGTAATTTAAATTGAAAAATGGACTTTTACACTCTACAAATTTTATAAAAACTTAAATTTCTAAATTTTTTAAAAATTTGAAGTATTAGTTCACATTAAAATATACTGACAATGATGACTTAAACTTAGTCTTGAAGTGACTGCACATGAAAATTAAGTCTAAATTCAAAGTATATTCTAACAAATTTGAAAAACAGATAACATAAAAAAACTTGGGTAAAGTTCTTAAATATACAAAACCATTTAAAGTTGCCTTCATTAAATTAAAATATTTTTTTAACTATATAAGTGACATCACTGAAAGATAACACTTCATTCGATACTCTGTATCTGCCAAACATACACTTATTCTATTGCAATGTTGAATTTTATAGCATGTTTTTTAAAAGGTTTTTTTATTATTAATTTCTAGTATTTTTTTTGTTTATGTATATATGAATATAATCTATTTCTTTTTAAATTTTTTTAGTTTTGTATTTTTATGTTTTTTAAATTTCTTTATCAATTACAATACAATATAAAATAATCAAAAGAAGCACAGAAAGTATTATTAGCATAAATTTAATGAGTATCATTATTACTTACTGCCAATTTATCAAAAAAACCATTTTTAAAGGATTTGAGATTTTTTTTTCTTTTTTTGCATAGTAAAACATTTGATTTCAATAAACAATATAATTACAGCATCAACTTAAGTTGAAGAATAAAAAGTTCATTTACGAGTCTAAGTTGTGTAAAATAAAATTGATAAAAATGCTGTGCAAAATTGCTTTAGCTTTGACAAAGACATAGAAAATAATTCAAAGAAGTTATTAAACTTCAACTCTTAATATTTATGTAAAATATTGATACTAAAAGTAAGCAAAGAAAGAAATAGAAATTGTTGAAACAATTTTTATTCTTTGTGTATTCAATAAAGCATTTACATATATAAAAACAATATATCATGTAAAGAGTCAAAAAGTGGGGAGACATTTGTAAAACTTTTTCTAGAAACTCTTTCAGGACCTATCCCAACAATCAGAAGGCCTTGTCTATTCTTGCATTCAAGTTTATTATGCTTTTGATGAATCAATAATTTGGTGTTACCCAGTTAAAAATTTTATCAGAAATTAATGTTAATATTTTGTTTAAACTGTCAGTTTGTATGCTGACAGAATGCCATCAATGAGTACTAGAATCATTTGCATTGTAATTTTGCTTGAAATATATTTAATCATCTTGTACTATAAAATTTATTTGCATTATGCACCATGATGCACTGTCAAAATTTAAAATGCAAAATATTATGATACTGATGATAAAATAATGTAAACAAAATCTTTAAATAGGCTAGATTGGAAATCATTAGATTTGTTTTATAGTTAACTTTCATTTTTAATTGTTCTACCTTTTTACAGGACACAGTAAATTTTGAAATTGAAAAAATTGCTTCTAATTCTGCTGAACATAAAAATGAATTGCTTAATGAAAGAGACTTATTATCTGATCATTTGATTTGAGAATTTCAGTTGATATTGCTGTTTCATTGAACTTAATTTAAAACTACAAACTAAAAATAAATTATTTTCCATTTTAGTTTAATAGCATCAACACATTAAAACACAAAAAATTCATATTTTAATTATAAAATGAAGATTTGAATACATTTCCATGCTTGTAAGAGAAGCGTGACTGCTCTGGAAATCAAGAATTGATAGAAATCATCTTGGATGAGGTCAATTTGATCTAATTTATAACAATTTATGTTAATAAAGTGTAAAATGAAGTTCAGGTATTAGCAAGTGATTTATTTTGCAAAGTCTTCAAATTTACTACAAGTGTGGAATAACATTTTTATTATTCCTGATTCTGAGATACAGAATGCTTTGAAATTTAAGTATAATTTTAAATTTTAGTAGCAGGATATCATGATTTATGGAAGCACCTTTTCAAAACCAAGAAAAACAGTTGCTTGTAATAGAATTCTTAACAATAAACAATAGACAGAGGCCATTAATAATGAATGGAATTCTTCATTTTAATCAAAGCTGTCAGTTGTGTTAGACATATCTGGTACATCTTCTTATGACAGCATTTTGAACTCAGCCCATAATAAACATGCATGCAAGTAGCGAAGAATAGTTGTAAATAGTTTTATTCCTAATTGCACTTTGAATTTTTATTAATTACTTGTAAACTGAATTTCCACTGTGTGCTATTTTTTGTTTTATGAATATGTATTATAAATTTTATTAATTTTTTATAAATACTATGCATCTATATAGAACGATTTTGCAACTGCTCTAAATCTGTTTTAAACAATAAGTTCTGAACATGTTAGCCTAAAAGTGACTGTAGTGTCAAACCAAAGCTATGGCACAAAATGTGTTAGCTTATTTCAGAAACTCTTGAAGACACCAAAAATTGTTTTTAAAGTCCTCAATAAAAGAGTAGATTAAGAAAATAAAAAATTAATATTACTTTATGGGTTTAAAAAATAAGAAAAAACACAAGTTTTTTAAAACTTTGTTGAAAATCATTAATTATTAAGAATGGAAAAACACTAGAAAAAAGCTTTTACAAAAATTTATGTATCAAATAAATTTTTAATTGTTTTATTTTTATATCAAATATATGTGATTTTGGAATATGATTAGTTTAAAGACTTCATATTACTTTTTTCCTTGTCCATAATTCAAAAGTTTGTATTAATGCAGAGGTTGCCAAACGCCTTGATAGTCCGAGCCATTTTTCAAAATTCGAAATTTTCGCGAGCCGCAATTAAATAAAAATTTTAAAGGTGTGCAAAAAAAGCATTAAAGAAATTTTTTATTGAGAAATTATATTTATTGAAAACATATAAATAAAAGTATATAACTTTTAATATTTAAATGCAATTTTTTTTTACTTCTCTTCATAATTCTTTAAAATTTGGTAAATAATTGATGACAGCACCTTTCAATAATTCTTTGAGATGCTGGTTAGTTAATACTGATTGGTGTTTGGATTTCACAAATTTTAAACTGGAATAAAATAATTCAAATAAATGCCTTGTTCTGAATATTGAACTAATTCGGCAAACAGCCTTTTTAATTCAGGATACTTTGAATCTTACACAAATTTCCAAAATTCAGTAATCGGCATCTACTTATATTTTAATTGTAGAGTTTCATCTTCTTACATCTCTATTAATTCAAATTCTCCAGATGATTTTTAGTATTGGAAATGGAAAACTTAACTTGAATTATATTAATTTCAAATAGATTCAGAAAAAATTAAGAGAGGATTTATAATTTTCAAGTCTTGAAATGTATTTTGAAATTCCATCAATATTTCTTCTAGCTTTTTTATATGCTCATTGAGTTTTTTTTTTTTGTGTGTGTGTGTGTGTGTTTAATATTGGAAAAAATTTTTTAATTCGAGGAATATGAAAAAAAAATTTATTTTTAATGTTTTAGTTTGAAAATTGAATGTACACTATGATTGGTCAGATATTATTTTATCTTTCTCCTGCAATTGTAAATTCGCGGAGCTGGCAGCTGAATGGTTAGCGCTCTTGCCTTCGATTCAACAGTTCGTGGGTTCGAATCCCACCTTGGGCATGGATGTTTGTAGTTGTTCAGAATCCACTTTAAACCGTAGGCCCCGGTCTAATTAGCCCTCGTGTGCAAAAAATGACCGTTGAACGACTAAAAAAAAAAAAAAAAAAAAAAAAAAAAAAACCAAGCAGTTGTAAATTCTGTGTTTGTAAAGGTTCCATGACATCAGTCAAAAACATTAAGTCTTGTAACCACTCGCCAAGATCTAATTCTGAATAGGTTATTTCTTTTTCTTTTAAAAATGCAGTTATCAAATAAAACAAATCTATAAATCGATTTAATATGTTGTAGCTTGATAATCATCTAACAATGCAAAATAAATCAATGTAAATTTGGAAGTTCTTCGTCCTTTAAATCTTCAAAGAAATTTTTTAGTTGTTGATTTTTTCATTGGTGGGAATGTAATTTTTAATGTGTAACACACTGTTTTCATAACATCAGGATACTTTAAACATTTTGTAACAAGTTGTTCTTTGTAAATTATGCAGTGAATCAGTATGAATTGTGGAATTCGAGAATAATCTCTTGAAAGTCCAATAAGACCAATTTTTTTTTATCCACCATTGTTGGAGCTGCACCAATGTAATTGTGTAATGTTTACAAGTTTATGAAGAGGCACATCAAAAGTTTTTATTATGTAATTCAATGCATTTGTAATATCAACACTGTGGGTTGATTCTTGTGCTACTGAATCTTATATTCTGCTTATACAACAAAGTCAAAATAAATTATTAAACTATATTCAAGAGATATATGAATTGCAGCTGTGCATCATTCAGTTGCATATCTCGAGGTGGAAATTTGCGAAACAACTTTGTGCAATGCTGCATTATTTGGGTCTAAAACTTTAACTACATCTTCCAAGTTTTTATTAACAAACTGTTCCTATACGGGCTATCCTAATATGGGCATTGTGCATGAGCATTATTCTAGGCAATAATAAAAACTGGCTTTGGCCGCATTATTAATTTGATTGCTAAATGTGGTCAAAATTGAATGTTCATTTAAGTTTGATTTTAAAGAAGCAAGGTTATGTGATCTTAATTTGATGGATAGTGATTAGAAAACTGAGAATGATTGGTTTCATAATGTCAACATAATTTGCTATCTTTATAGTTTTTGACCGTAGAATTACAAATAACACATAATGCTTTTCTGTTATTGTCAATATAAAAGAAATTCTCTGCCACTCATTATTAAAACTTCTATTTTCTTGCTGTTATTTTCATTTTTGTTCATCATAAGTTTATTCTCTTTCATTTTTTAAAAAACTGGAAATAAATAAAGAAATTTAGAAAATACAAGTTTTGTATTGCTAAAACCCTAACAAACATGTTGGATACAATGAGGCAAATTATAGTTCACTTACCAAAATTATTCTACAGATTACAATTTCAGATTACAAAATATATCTGTATCAAGAGTGATACAAATTGTTTTCTCCAAAGTATAAGGCTAATTGTCCATTGCAATGAAAGTTTACCAAATTCAAAATCAGTATGGAATCAGATGATTACCCCGACTGCTTATGTTCGTTCGCACATCTTGCGATAGTTGTATCATCCTTAACTTGGGCAACAATGAAATAATGTTACAATGTTGCACTTAGTCTTTCAAATTTGTTGTGAATAATTTCAGACATTTTGTATCCCATACAATAGTAATTTTATAAAATATAATAACACAAAAAAGAAAATAGAACTTGGGAACAATTTTTTGAGAGCTGCAATTAATCCTGCAAAGAGATGCAGGTTGACCATCCCTGTATTAATATATGTAAATTTGCAAATTTCTATTCCAGTTGCTTATTATGTCATTGGACATTATTTATCATTTTCATTTTTATTATTTTTTATAACCTTCTATTTATTCTTTAAATTATTATTATTATTATTATTTATTTTTTATTTTATTTTTTTTTTGGTAATTGATAAAAAGGCGAATAATTGAAAAAGTTGAATTGTGTGAACACAATTAAATTTTTAATACCAAAAAAATTTGGATTAAATTTCACCATTACTTCATTTTTGCAATTATATCAAAGTTGAAGGAAATTTATTTAATAAAATAATTTTTGAAAGTGAAGTTTGATAAGATTAACCATGTAAAGTGAAACTTAAAGTTTAGAAAGTCATATTTATTATTTTCTTCAGAAACATGCACATGAATTCAAAAAATCTTTGTTTAAAACATTTAATAGTTGATATAATTTGAAAGAAATTATTCCCTTCTAAGAATTGTGTATTTTATATAGTGACTACTATTAAGTATTTGTAGTCACTATATAAAATGTAGGATTCTGTAAAATGCATAATTCATTGAGATAAGCTAGTGCAATATTTTTAAGCTCTTTTTCAGAAGAAAAAAGTTAAGTGCTTGTTCCCCACCCCATATAAAAAAGAGCTTAAAATTGTATCAATTTATATTCTTGAATGATAAGCAACTTAGAATTTCACAAAGTAATCCAATAAAAAATACTAAGGTGGGAAAAATTTTTACAATACACTCACAGTATTTTTAAAAAATTATTTATAAAAAATGCTTAATTGTTTATTTAAACAATTTTCTGATTACTAACAGTTAACTAAAGAAATATTTTGGAAAATACTTAAAAATTTTATTGAAATTGTATCATTTGTATGTAAATTTCTTAAATACTTTACTAAAATGTATTTAAGAAATTTACATATAAATGATACAATTTCAATAAAATTTGTTAGTGTTTTCCAAAATATTGTTTTAATAAACAGAAAATTGTTCATATATATAAACAATATTATATTATTTTAAAAGGTAGAATTTAGGATACATCAAAAAAAAAAGTAATAAGTAACACAAGAAATTTGGTAACTAAGATTTTTTTTTCCCCTCTAAAATATAATCCAGTCATATATTAAACTGTAAAATTATGAAATTATCTAGATATTAAATTGATTAGATAATGTGCTTTGCTTTTAAATGATCATACTATGGTGATTGTTAATATTTAAAATGTTTGTTATATCTTATTTAAAAATAAATGACATGTAAAGCTGTAAATAATAAAATGTTTGAGTAAATAATATTTTTCCAGCGGTTGATTTCTGAGTATTATCGATCAACTGGAGAAGCAATTGATTTCAATGCTGATCTTCTAACACCTCAAGGCAATAACTCTCACTGGGAAAAATTGCAATCCTCTTTAAGAACTAAACTTCCAAGAGATCTCATGGTTACGGGAGCACAATCAACAGCACAAGCGCAAGCTGTTACTCATTTTTGGGATTTCCTTAAAGGTTTAATCATGACATAAATGAAAATACAATTTCCATTTCCATCGATCACAAACTTTATTGAATCATTTTTTACCTTAGCATTCCAAGAATGCTTTAATCATTTTTTCTTTCATACATATGCTATGTGAGATGGTAAAATTTAACACGTTGTTGAATTAAATAGTGATAGTCATACAAGCGATGACAAAATATTATTTTTATGCAAATTGTAATTTACAAAATGCCCTCTGAAGAGGAATTTTCCATTTTGTGAAATGGATATTTTTAATTTCTATTTCATGTTTCTTCTGTGATTATATTTATTAGTGAAGTCAAGATTTTGTATCTATTTATTCCTAAATTCTCTAGTGTTCAGTATGGTAGTTTGGGTTACTTTTTTATAGGATGTTGCTATTTTTATAGAGTTATATTTTATTGTTGTACAGAACAATGAGAATTTATGTTCTCAATGTCATATACTATATTTATTTGAAAATTTTATATATTATCTACATATGAGCAAAAAATTTATTTAACTATTTATCTAAAAATATGTATACCATTTTTTTTCTTTTTTTACATGGCCACATTCCAATTATTTTATTATCATTTTAACTTTTAAATTATTGAAAAATTATTTATGATGAAAATCTATTGATAGAATTGAATACTATTTTCATTGGGCAATTTGCATATATGTAAATATTTATACTAGTCAATTTTTCTATTTTAAATGCTAATTCCAAGATCTCTGTGTAGTTGTCAAATTCATCTTTTTATCCTACTAATATTGAAAAAATTATTATGTATATATACACATATTTGTGTGTTGCATAACATTGCTTAAGTTCTGAGAATACTATTCATATTTCATTACAAATATTTATAAGGTTTAAAATATTCATTTTACTATGTTTCTAAAATTTGTATTATTTTTTATTTTGTTAATGTTTGTAAGAAAATTAAAAAAATATTATTGTAAGTTGGGGATTAGTACTTAAGTAATTCAAAGTGAAAATTTTGTATCAATTTGATCAAATGCAATTTTTTTATTCTCGTTATTTTTATTAAGTTTGTTTACTGTTACTTAAATTGTTTTAATATTTTGATTCCATTGTAAATCTTTGTGATGTGGCATTATTAAATGCTTAAAAATTAGTTTGTTACTATTTCATGTGACCGGTGTGTGAAGTGCATTTTATGTCTCTTGATAATCAAGAGCAGTGTTCACATAAAACATTTCAATAATATTCTTGAAAGTTTTATTTCATAATTTACATAAAGAAAATCTAACTGTAATAATATAGAAATCCCTTATTTTATCGATAATTGAGGCAAAGGGAACTAAATGTCAAGCATATGTGGGATGAGACTTTGTTACAAATTGATCATTTTAAATCTACTTAAATAAGCAAATCCTGAGTAAAGGAATTAAACTTAGAAACAGGCATATATGTTTTTAGCGAATCATTATTGCAATTTTATATTTTTAGTTTAAAGTAATATTATTTAATACTGTTTGTTTGTCTATGTCTGATGTTAGTCATCAAGTTCATGCCCTAATTTTCATGTGTAAGAATATTATTTGCAATCCTTAAAATTCTGAATAGTCTTTAAATTATCAAATTAAAAGATTTATATTAACTAAATAAAATAACTATCTTTATTATTATCAATGTATTCCCTGATTTAATCCTTGTATGGAAAATGTGACAATTGAGCAACAAATAAATAAATCCAAATTACAGAGTATTTCCTAGTAAATATCCAAAAGAATCTCCACATATACTTCTGCCAATATTCCATTGAATAAAGAATAAATTTGTCTAATAGCAGGATTAGCACTCTCTTCTTGCATTTTTAAGATTTCACTGTAAAGGAGAAACATTTTTATTTATTTATTTAGATTCCATGAATTTTTTTCTATTTAAGTTGTCATATGGATTTAAGATAATTATGTTTCATTATTTTAAAGCTATAATTGTGTAACAAATTTTAATCATTTAATTATAACAAATTTTAACAATTTTAAAAAATCTGTTTTGATGAAATAATTTAAAACAGAAATATTTGCTTTATTCTTAAGCATTTATTTAATACAAAATGAAAGTTAACTACTTTTTGTTTGTTGTTAAGTAGCATTTTAAATAACTATGAATTTTAGAGAAAAATGAAATGTTTTTATTATGAAATATGTATTTCAGCTATTAATCTATTTGCAGTTATTTATGCATACAAATATTAATTTACATGTCAAAAACTTACTGTATATATATATACTGTTTTCTTTCTTGAAATTATTCTTTAAAATTTATAATAAAACTGGAACGAGAAAGATTATTTACAAATAAGTAGTTTTACATGATATGTTTAACTATCTTTTATTCATTTATATTTAATTTAAAATATGTTCGATTTCTAAATTATATATTCACCTTTAAATATTTTTACTTTTTTATGTTATACTATATACAATATATTATAATGTTTCTTTGTCTTAATATTTTTATAAAATCCTCAGTTATGTTTGATAATGCTACGATTTATTTTTGATGCCTTAAATTTACTTTATTATTTTATAATTTTCAATTATATGAATAAAAATATGTATGACATGTTTTACATATTTTAAAACTTTTTGTAATTCAAACTAAAATATATTTTATGTAATTGATATTATTTTTAAATGTAAAATTACTTGAAAATTATTTTATTTTTTTGTGGTTTTTATACAGCTTTGAATGTATAAATATTCTTGCAAAACCTTTCACATTATTAATTTTCTTAAGTAGCATGTACATGAACACTAAAATTGAGTATTTTTGTAAATAAATAACATTTTTTGTAAAAGATATTTAGATATTTTTCCATTTAAATAAATGCACTTTCAAAATAGTGATCATTTTATTGATGTGTAAGTTTAAATAATTGAAACTTGATTTTTTAACTGAAATAACATCTGACTTACTGTTAAATTTTAATCCTGAACTTTACTTTTTGATAATGCTTTATGGCGAAAATAAAAAAAAATAAATCTTATTCTATTTTTTTATAAGCTAAATAATTGAAAGTTTGAAATGCAATGTTTCATTGATTGCAAAATTAAGAAAAAATGGTTTAAAAGTAATTTTGATTATGTAATCATGTAAAATATACTATATGCAGTATATTTTAATGTTCAGTTAATTATATATAATTTAGTAATTGTTTTCCAAAGTGAACTGCAATTACAATTTTGGTCTTCATAAGTTCTACTTTTACCTGAAAATTGTAGGATTTTAATGATTTTCATTTAATTTGATCTTAGTTTTTTTCTAAAATATGTTTAAATTCCTTACTTGCAACAATTTTGCAACTTTCTAATGAGCGAAACTTTAACTTCTTATTTTAATTATCATTGGCGTTGATAGAAAAATCATTGAAATTTAAAAGAAAAGTGTAATAACAAATTATTTGAACAAAGTGCAATGCAGGAAACTAAATTTAATTTAGCTTTTTATTGATAAATGCAATTTTGGTTTGTCAAAAAATGTTGTGAATGCTTCAATAAACTATATAAACTTAAAAAATCATTTTTCTACTATTTAACCCAAAAATTTTGTCATTAAAATTGTATAAACATTAACATTGCATTCTATATTTAATTTTCAACTAAAACCATGAAATTTAAAAAGATGAAATGATTTAGAAAAGATGTAGAAACTATTTAATCAAAAATTTCAGAAGAAAAAAATGGGAAGCTTTTAAAAAATAATTTCATAAGATAAATCCTAATTAAAAATTATGAAGAATTTTTATTTTAAAAGAGAGAGTATTGTGTTTGTGATACATTTTTTATAGTAAGGAAATATATTTATTAAAAATTTTCAGTTTTTGAATGACCATTAATTTTAAAAGTGGATATATAAATGAACTGTTTGCATTGAAAAATTTATTTTAATGCCTAGTGTTGATATATTTCAAACAAATACTCATTTAATAAAATTTCATTATTTTTAAATAAATTTAATCATTATTTTCAATAATCTGGACCTTTATTATATATATATATATCATTATATTCATTGCATATTTTATAAATTATACTATTAACTATATATATATATATATATATATACTTTTTTATTTTTCTACATCAAACTGTTTATAATTTCAAAAGGATTTTATGCTGAAATAAATATGTTAGTTAAATCACAAAACAACTGCCAAGCGTTGTTTTGATATATTTATATCGGAAGAAGTTTATTAATTTATGTGATACATTTTTGAATATTTACTAAAATTACAAAGTTACTGGAATAATTATCAAGATAAAATAAAACTGAAATTGTCCTTATAATTTTCAAATTTCATTTTTATAAATGTTTATTAATTTAGATAATCAGACATTTTATGTATCTAATCAGCTAATAATATTCCCATTAAATTGTTTTTTCAGAATATTGTGAAAAATATTTTCAATTACTTATAAATTGAATTAAAAGGATTTTATTGGAAAAAACATATACTTTCAGTAAAATGTCTTTTATTAGAATTCAAAAGTTTGCTGAATATTCTGTGGTATCCAAAATTATTCCCACTTTTTTTTCTTAATTATTTCATTTTTAAATTCAATAATTTTAGTTGAAAATTAAATATAATGTTTATATAGTTTTGAGGAAAAAAGTTTTTGTTTTGAGTAGAACAAAAATGAAGAATTTAACTATGACAAATTTTCATCATGATCCAATTACTGAAGACTGAAATCATTAAATAAAGTGTCTAAAATTACAGGCATTGTTGTAATTGTATATAAACTATTTTTGTTTACAAATTGTGCAAAATTTGTCATTGTTTCACATGTGAAGGCAGTTATTGCATACTTAAATGGAAATAATTTTTGAAACATTTCTCTCTCGTATATTTCTATTCATTCTAACACATTTTACTAAGTATAAGTATTGATTAATACATCCTGCTTTGATGTGAAGAAAATGTTTTAGATTGAATTTTTGTAAATTAATGTAATATCTAATTAAAATTACATTAATTAAATATGTGTAAATTAATACAATATACCTAAAACTTGTATAAATGATCTTAAGAAAATCGATTTCACTCAAATATTGGAATATTAAAATTTTGATATTCCAAACATTTAAAGAATTTCATCATTCTGTTCTCAGCGAATTTTGATCACATGTAATTATTTCTAGAATCATAAACCTTCTTATTTTCCATTCACTCTAATTAAAAATCATGTGATCATGTGCATTAGATAAATGATAAATTATTAATTCATCACTGAAATATAATCATTTAATTAGAAAACTGAGTTATAATACCAAAATAAATTGCATCTAAAAAGCATTCCTTTCATTTGCTTAATTTGTTTCATAGATGAGTTTACTACACAAAGAATTTTATAAAAAAATTACTTCTATTTTTTTAATAGTCAGTATTTGCATACATTAACATTCAAATTATTACTATCTACATTAAAATATTAAGCATGCTAGGCAATAAATAATGAGAGCATTTGAGTTTGGGTTGCTTCTTATATACCAACATTTATTTATGTTATGTGATGTAATGTTACAATAACAAATTTTTCCTTAAAAGTTTGTTGGGAATAAAACATTCATTCTTGTTATGGGATTAGATTATTAATTATTTACTTATGTTTATTTTTGCTATACAGACATTGTAAACAAAAGGTGATGAAGACAAGTATCCAATGGCACCCAATATTATCATTCTTGATAAGACAATGATGTTGAGTGCAGACAGCAATGTGTATTTTCCATGATTCCACCTAACTTAAATGTGACTGTCATGTAAACTAGCTTTAAACAGAATAGAGACTCCTTTAAAAATAAAATTCCACAGTATCCGTGCCTTCAAGTTTGTCACTGATTACACCATTGAAGATGTACTTTATAGTCTATATTGTCTAGGGTAGCTGAAGCCATGGTTATTAAATCAACAATCCATGCTGTAATTAACATAGTGGAATTGTTTATGTTACCGATACTTATTTTGCACTAAAACACATTTTTTTACTCTGAGTTTGTGACATGACTATGATTTATTAAGATTATATGAATAAATATGCCTGTTTGTGATAGTAGGCCAATAAGATTTGTCACAGGTTACAAGGGTCCTGAATCTGTTGATCCCACATAGTCATAGAATCTCAACCAGCATGAGTAGTAATATTCTAATATAATAAAATGCTATTTCAGTATATTACAATTCAACTTCTACTACAGACATGTATGTGATAGCTCTCTCCTTTACACAAGACATTACAACACTTTTCATCAAGAAATAATATTTAAATGTAATTAGTGAATAAGAAACGTGTACTGTACAATTTCTTAATTTAAAAGGATCGTTGATGTTACATGAATGCATTGAAAAATTATTTGCATATCATAGTATCTTCCTCTCAGAAAAATTACTCATTTCTTTCATTTATCTTTTTTTAAAGTAACTAATGATCAACAGATTATATAAATTTAGAATTTTGCTCAAACTGAGTATTATTAAATTTATATATTGCAACATAAGGAATAACTTATACCTAACAGCTATTGTAAGAGTTTTAATGACATTCACAATGTTTCAACTTCCAACAAAGATTCTTATAGATAGTGGAATATGTATATTCATGTGCTTAAAGGTGAAAAACAGAAAATCGTTTTACTAACCATCCGTGAAGAGTTGAAAAATTCATCTTCTATTGTTTAGCAAAAACTCTAGGATCAACTATAAGATCTTTTAAGATTTGATAAGTCTTTCTTGAATTGTGAAGCTACCTTGTGGGCAACAGCACTCAAAGGTTGTAAAGATTTCAATATTGATTTGTAAATCTCTACATGTACTATCACAGTTCTGATTGTAATTCAGTGCGATTTATTTAAGCTTCAGTAAGATCTTCTATTTAAGCAACAGCAGATTCCAACCTGGTGCACTCAAAAGTCATACTACTAGTTCATAGTGATCCCAAGTATTGTGATATTTCACCCTAAGCAGTGAATAGTCTAACAGCTAAAGACTGTTGTCTAACATTTGAACATTTAATGCATTTTACTTTCAGCAGAATGACTTTATATATATATATATATATATATATATATATATATATATATATATATATATATATATATATATATATATATATATATATATATATGTGTGTTCATATGCGATAAGTGAAAAACCACATTTCTCACTTTTGATATAAGCAAAATATTCTTATTGTATCTTTATTGAAATGTTTGCTTTATACAGCCATATTTTCTACATTTATTTCATATAAAAATACCATTTCACTGACCAACTAATGAAATAAAGTTTATGTAATCAAAATATATCTTATGGCTAATATGAGTTTTATAACTACTAAATACATAATCAACTAAAAATTAGGTTTGTATTCCCAATGAGAAACTGTTCTGTTCCTTAAAAATCTTATATCACAAGCATGAATATTTTTGTTCTTATAGGTTTATGCACAATAATTTAATTTAAATTTTTGGATAATCTTTAGATTATTTTACAATGTTTTTTATAATTCAGAAGTAAAGTTTTACCAAGCAATGCAAGAGCATTCTAAAAATATCATTTTTTATCACTACATAATTTTACCCAAGATAAATTGTAATCACTAAAAAAAAGTAAGCTAATTATCAAGAGAAAAGACTGAAAAAAATAATTTTCTGATTTGTTTTATAATTTTACTTTTATTGTGATATAAGTAATGTATGATAATTTGAATTCTTTTAGTATAAGCATTTAGAGAATATGTAAATATTTTATTTAGATTATTATTAGTTTTCATGGTAAACATTAAATGATGTAGCCATTTTAAATATCGTTAAGTTTAAATGGTTCGTGAATTCGATTCCTACTTTGTGATTGGATGTTCGGAAGCAACTTTAAATTGTAAGTGTGATTATATATATATAAACTTTTGTATGTAAAATATGATTGTAGGGCCAACAAACTAAGACCAAGATTTGTAAAAATAAACCTGTTGTTACTAATGACACTTAAAAAAGCCAAGCTCGCTATGCGAATTTAAGTCAGTAGGGTGCGTTATTCGTTTAATCAGAGCTCTGCGAAGGTGAAATACGACTTTCTTCTTCAAATCCTCCGATAGATGGCACCACCAAAGAATCCACTTCCTCAATTTTGGCATTGATCTGGCGGGGGAGAAATTTTCTCCAGACCATTACACCCGTGGTAACTGCTCAATGACCAACCACAGGACTTTCAATTCCACAGATTTAAATAGCACGTATATCGCATGTACTCGGTGGATCTTTCGGCATTGGGGAATCGAACCCCACCCTTCCAGATGAAAAGCCGATGCCCTAACCACCACCTAAATGAACCTAATTTTATATACCAAACCTAATTTTACTGAAGAATTACTGAAATTATTTGTATTCTGAGGTGGTTTTTATTTTTAAAATAATAGAAGTCTTTATAAAGGACATTATTCTCTTTTCTATTCTAAGTTTTACCAATATAATCAATCATATACAAAGAATAATGCTAAACATTGGTTGGTACTATATTTTTGCTGCTATGATTAAACATTCAGTCTTGAATATTCATTCATCAGAAAAATGCTCACTAAATTTATTAAGTTTCAAACATTTTCTTTTCCCATTTTATTTATTATCAGACATTTTATTAAACTTTTTTAGATGTAATATTGTTAAATGTAATTTTTCTATTCCACTGTAACTAATTTTGATTATTAATAGAATAAAGTAACTTCTTTTTATTCTTTTTCTAAATCTCGTTTGCTATAACACATAATAACCGAAAAATATTAAAATGTCATCAAATATTTTTAAGATTGATACTTTATTTGTAATGAAAAGTTTAAATATATGTCTTATATAGATAAATTTATTTATATGTAGTATTATATTTCATAATGCAATTTTGGACAAGAATCTCCAGATTTAAAAAGAAAATTCTTCAAATAATGTCATGTCTACATCATCAGGATTTTACAGTAAATTTGTTTTTATATGTATATTTATAAAATTTAGATCTTGTGTAATAAAGTTAAAACTTAATTGTGTCACTAAAGAATATATAAAATTTTAACCTTGTTAACTGTTTAATTGTATATAAATTATGTAAAATGTGTCTAAATGAGACTCAAAAAAACAAATTATTAGCAACATAAAATTTAAAAAAATAGTAGAATTAAAAAGATTTTGCTATATCTGTTAAAGAATGTTCTTATATATTTGTTTAAACTGATTGTCATTATGTGCAAATTAAATAGCATTTAAAAATATTTAAAATGAGCATATATATGTACACTTGTGAATTTTGATTGAACGTAAGTCTAAATTACACAATACTGTTAATTAATTATGTGAGTATTACATATTTATCAATATTTAAAAATATTTATTCACTATATTGAATTATTTGTGTATAAAAGGAGTTCTTTTTCTCTGTATTAATTTAAAAATGTGTTTTCATTTTGTAACTCTATATATTTTACATATGAAACTTACTTGGTAACCTAGTTTTAAAAAAGTGTCATTATAATGGCAATGCATTTAACAGTATTGACTCTCTAAAATGAGCATTATTTTTTTCCTACATAATTTCAAAATTTTTAAATGTCGAGTATTCTTGTGTAAAGAAATGCTTCATTTAAAAATAAAATGAACTAACAGTGTTTGTGTACTAAAATCAATGCACACAGAATAAAAACATTTTTTAGAAACAAATATATTTATTTTTAGAAATGCATTATATAATATTTAAAGAAAACAATTTTACATAATAAATCTTTGCCATGCACATGTCTTAAACAACTCTATAATAACTAATCTAATAAGGCTTCAATGTTTGAATTCGATTTTACAAAAAATTTTCTTGACAAAGGTTTGTGCCAGTAGCGTGCAAAAAATTGCACCCAGGTCTTGGTATATCTTATTTTTATTTAAAAAAGACCGAGTGCTTTTAAATGCATCGGTAAATGAAAATAGCTTTTCAACTTCAATAATTCAAAATTGCAAATTATTGTTACAAATGGTACCAAAATAGCAAATCACACAAACAGTAGTGTACTCAGTAATAACAACGCATAGTTTCTAGTCAGCATTTTGTCTTTATCATCAGTTATCACACAATCATGAATCATCGCAGAGCTGATATTGAAGACGCTATATTGCGCTAAGACATCCTTCAAGCAATAGCAAGAAAGCTTTCTGAAGAGTTAAATCCAAGCACAGGAAGTTTTATTTTTTTTTTAAGCACAAGAGAGCTAATTTTAAAGGAAAGTGAATTATTATATTTATTTCCACACATCTTTGGATACATTTCTTTTTTTCTTTTTTTTAAATCACTTTATGAATTTCCCTTTATGTCATTTCTCTTTTAATACATTTACATCTTTTTTTTCTGTTAAGACCAGATATTTACAATGACAAAATCAACATGAGAAACAGTACAAATGATGATATAATAGACAATATTTTTATAATGTATATATACAGACATTATGTAATATGAATTTTGACGACATTTATAATGCATATATACCACCTCTTTCTGTTCTTCAATGCAACTAAGGCATGGTCTTATTCTCATGAGCACCGACTAGTTGAGGAAAGGCAATCATTTCAACTTCTGCATACCAACAAAGGAAACTGTCTGCACATAAAAGTACATTCCATGCCAATCATTATCAGTCCAGTAGTGAAGTTTATAGATGAAATAACACAAAAAATGGATATCAAATGATGCACAACAAGCAATGAGCGACATAGATTTTTTTACTTTATGAGAATGTCTTTTTTTCCAGTTTGTCCCATCACATGACATGTAAACCTCATGACTTCCAACAGTTTCTGATGCAAGGCAGTGACAATTAATGACAAAATACAAAAATAACCCGGGAATGTTCTCTCAGCAAGCATCACCAGAAACATTCTCTTGGAGAAAAAAAAATGTTCCATTAGGAGAAAGGATGATTCGATGATGCAGTTTTATGGATTTTGGTCATTAAGAATGCCCATGAGTGAGAACATGTTTTTCTCCCAAAGTTTTTTTTTTCTTTCTTCCAGCTAGGCAGTGAGCTCGGGTTGAGTACAAAAGAGAGGAACGCACCCACGCCAAAGGGTCACAGTATAAAAAAATGTTTTACAAAAAAGCATTTGTGTAAAAGGAAAGAGGCGATCATGGACTAGGTCTTTGGTCCAAGGGTCACTGATGCCGCTTCATATGCAATGCAAGGTGGTCAGACCGAGAGAAACACCGATCACAGAAGCTGCATTTGAAAGGCTTGGAGCCAGTATGCTTCCGATAATGGCGTGTCAGTTCGTCTGAGCGTGCAAAACGCCATTCACATCCTTCCCATGAACATTTGTATGGTTTCTCACCTATAAAAAATTAAAGGATGATTAAAATCATATAGTAAGAGTTCTAACAGTATTATTATAATACTATATAACAAAAGTATATTATACCACTAGACAATTAGCACTAGAAATTATTAATTGCATCCCTGCGATGCAGTGCAAATGTATGCCGATGGTAGTCGTACTGGGAGCGGAGTCTATATTAGAACCCCTCAGTCTGAAATTGCAACGTAACCCTGACACTTGTTCAGTCTTCAGAAGTGAGTTGATAGCGATTAAGGTGGGACTGGCTGCTATCATTTCCAGCAATTGTGATTTTGGAGAACTTTGGACTTCTGTCAGACAGCCGCAATGCACTAGCAATATCACAGTGATTGGTCCTCTATAAAGGATGAAACAAGTTTTATCTATTCTGCTGAAATTGAAATGATCTCTCAAGACCATGATGTACTTCTCCAATGAATTCCAACTCACGTAAATATTTGTGGCAATGACTGACGGCAGTGAGGAACATACGCCCACTGGTTCATCACTTACATATCAGGAACTTTAATGAAAAATTCAGACTGATTGACTTCAATGTGGCAAATTCCACCAACACACCAATGGTACTCTGGAAACAAAATGTGACCGAAAATCTCAGACTGCCTAGACCAAGTGGACATCTAAAATGTTTACCGTTTGAACGTGGTACAAAAATTTATCCCACTTGTAAAAAATGCTGTGACCATCCAGCCTCACCGAAACATATTCTGGATTGCGTCGGACTTTCCCGGGAGGATTTATCCTCAAATCCTTGCTAGTCATTGACTTTCTAACCGTCAACAATTTAATGGAGTTGATCTGACAAATGTCAGATCTTTAAAGAGGGTAAGCCAACACACAACAACAATATTATACCACATTCTTATTTATTATTTTTACTTCATGTTTGCAATTGTGAGTGAAATTTATTATCTATTTATTTTATCTATATTTATTATTATTTATTTTATCTATATATTTTGCAACATATTTGTATGAAAATTTACACTTGTAGATAAATTTTGACGCATATTTTTGATATAATAAAATTTTTTTAACGTATTTCACACTTACATCATTTATTAATTTTGAAATATAGAACTACAGCTTCAACTTCAAAAAAGTATGTGATCATTTTCTGTATCATATTAATTGTAAATTATTCTAATGTAATTTAAAAACACGAATCTATATATTTTTATGAAATATATATTTTACCAAAGAAGCAAACAATTCAAAATTTAGAAAAATTCTTATAGTTGAAGCTCACATTTTAGAAATTACTGTTTATTGAAATTTTCTAACTAAAAACAATAATAGAATACTATCAAATTAAACTTTTTGGCGTTTATGAGAAAAGTGTAATACATTTCAGAAAATGCTCTATGAAATTATGATATGTTCTCAAAGGCAACATTATAGTACTTAAAAATTTGGGGTTTAAAAAGTGTATTATTAAATTTTTGTTTTTAATTCTGCTTGTAAAAATAGTCATAATATTGTATTGTTTTTATGCTTAACAATTTTTTTTACACATTTTAAAAAATATTTTAAAACTTGCCATAAAAATTTACAAGATTGAGAACAAGAAATCTATTTTTTAAACGAAATTGCACAATTCAGTTTTATGCTTTTAATATCCTAAGCATTTACAACTAAATTATTAGAATAAAATAGTACCAGTATTTGTTACTCTTTTTCTGTTCTAAATAGAATAAAATGTAACTATTTTCTCAATAACATCTAATTTTGTTTTCTTAATTTTTCATTAAAGTAATACAAAAAGAAAAAAAAATTCTGATAACGATTTAAAAAAATTAGTAAATGTATAAAGGACGATAATATTTAAATTAATAATAACAAATCCAACTTAATATGTCAGACTATCTTTGGACATGCATTTATGCATCAATACAAACAATGCATGTCAATTTTCATTTAAGGTTTTTTTATTAAAAAAAATCTTGTGTGAATTTTTAAAATCATTTTACACTTTCATTTATCCTTAGATAAAAAAATATTAATATTCCACCATTACTTTTATTTGTGAAAAGATTGAAGAGGGACTTCTGAAATTATATGTATATATATGCCGACCAGTGGCTGAGTGGTTATCGTTCCTGACCCCTGAGCTATGAGTCCCGGGTTCGAATCCCGGTTCGGCCATGGATGTTACTTTCTTTCTCTGTGTTTTTCTGTCCTTTTTTCTGTGATGATGTATGAATGTGGCCCACCCTATTAACGGCTTTATGGTGGTATGGCGTGGCCAACGCTACTCGCCTCCGTAACTTGGTCCACAGGTGCCCGCTGGGTAACGACAAATGAGTAGCAGTTCGTCACCCAAGTGCCCAGTGCCCACCGTTATAATATATATATATTATTCCAGCCAATGCGTTATGTAATAGGGAATAATAGTCTGTGTCCATGCTTTTTAATTACAAGACATTAAAGTCGGTATACTTTTTTCATTCATCAAACATCATTTTCCCTATAAAAATATTAAAGCAAATTAAACTTTTCAGTTCTTTATATGATCGATTATAAAGAAGAATTGTGCATGTGTTTTCAGCTTTATATATAACTATTTGGTTCCAATAATTAAACTTAATTACGGGAAAAATTTAAGTGTTTAAAGTTCTGGAACTTTTAAAGTGAGGCTTAAAATCCACCTGAAACTTATTCTTACCCGTGTGAGTCCTTTGATGAGCCTTGAGGTGTGAGGACTTAGTGTAAACTTTCTTGCACCCGCTGAATTGGCACTTATGGATACGCCTTTTGCTTCCATCCAGGATATCAAACCGCGGCCGAGACTCTTTGACGGTTGCTATTCGTCTGCTCTTCTCTGGGGGTTCTGCGTCCAAGTCCGACACTGACAAGCGGTCCTCAGAGCCGCTACTGTTCCCACTGTCCGTTAAACTACTGGTGCTGCACTCTAGGTCCTCCTCGAATTTAGATTCTTCCTTCAGGGAGAACCTGTCCCATAAACTGTCGGGTTTAAAGGATTTGGGCTCTTCTTTCAGATACCTCTCCATTTCCATAATAGTCTAGGAAAAAATAAAGAAAAGATTACACATTACTTCCAGGACAACAATACAACAGCTTATGCATTTGTGTATGTTTTGTTAAAAAAGCCGACCGATGGCGGAGTGATTAGAGTCCCTAACTTCGAATCTAGGCATGGATGTTCATTTATCTCTCTGTATGTGTTTCTTTATCCCTTCACTTTCGGGGCGAAGATGGCACAATAACTGGGTGCCTCACCTTTAAGATCAGCAAAGTGAAGCGTCCTTTGACGCGGGCAGTGATTGGGAAGGTGACCACGTACGCTCCCTCACTGGGTTGCTGAAGCTCCGCGGACTGAGGACGTGTCCACATTAATATGTGTCGTCCAAAGTCCTTCCGTTGGTGTGGAGAGGAAAATACCAGCTCAGGTGTGTGACCTCGTCACCTGAGCGTGGTTCAAAATTACCAGGCATTTGGGTAATGGGCGAGTATTCCAAACCGGTTAACCTAAAAGTACTGTCCAAGGATCGCATACACCGCTATGTATGTCCTATGTATGGCGAAGCTATCATATTCGCCCCTTGTAGTGCTAAATAGGTATCTCCTAAGTGCAGCCGGACATTAGAAAAAAATGTTTCGTAAAAAAGTTTATGCATATTAATTAGGAATCCCAATTGTGGCAAATTATAAGACAATCCTGTTTTTTCAACATAGTAAATAATTGCTATGTGATAGCAATACACATATATATTTTTTTGTTAGTTTTATTATTTACAATTTTGGAATATTGTTTATTTAATGAAGATAAATGGGTGAAATAATTAACTCGAGTTTAAAAAATTGAATATTGAAAATATGGTAGAGATTTAATTATATTTTTGATACAATACTTTGTTACTGCTCCTCCCTTATTATAAATCAGTAATAATAAAAGTTAGTATCTCTTCGTATTTTCTATAGATATATGTACTGGTAAAAAAAAAATGATGAAATGAATTACCGATGGATAACACACATGGGAGAAAATATGATATCGAAGTAAATTGAGAAGAGAAAAGGGGGAAGTCTTCTTAAAGAAGTTGTTTTAAATATCACATCCCCAGGGGCTTTTCCCATACAAAGAATATCATTCAATCATAGGAGGAACTTGATACTGAAAGGAAATTTCGTATCCTGCTGCTTCACGGAAAATTGAATGAGACAAAATTGATTCGATGTACGAAAAAAATAAACCAAACGAAATCGTTTTCAATGAAATTAATTTTAGAATTTTTTAATAAATATTTATCAAAAAATTCTACTTTAATTAATATTACATTTATTCGTTACTTCAAACTTCATAATACAATAAAGATTATTTCTTCTTATAAAATAAAGAGTTTTGGTTAATTAGGTTGTATTCTATTAAAAGTTTAACTTATAATAAAGCGATTAAATTTTGAATAGTAATTAGAGGAAAACAATTGGAGGATTGAATGTAATATAACTTGATGGTATAAATTTAATATATATATATCATATATATATATATATATATATATATATATATATATATATATATATATATATATATAGAACCGTTATTTTCTAAAAACGAACAAATCATGAACATAATCCTCTTAACGTAATCAATCAGATGAACAGTCCGGTTAGATATGAACATCGCATTTTTCAGAAGATCTGTTACTATTTTAGCCACCATAAACACTAGTTTTAAAATAAGCATTATAATTATATATGTATATAAACCAACATAATGTTTACAAAATTATTGATTACAGAGATGTAAGATCGATAAGTGCTCATTAATATTCATAAGATAGGAAGTATTAAATTAAAAAGTGATGAGAATATGCCTTTCATCACTTCTTTGTGTTAAGAGAACATTATTCATTCAATTTCATTCGGATGACAGTTTATATTTCTTACTTTAAAATTTCATACTTCCTTCGTCTAAACAATACGTTAAGCAAGGACGGGTGTTTGTTGTTTCTACGAAAACAAGGAATTCAAATTGAAACTGAGAACCGAGGAATGATATTTCAAATGCAATCCATCAAAATTCTGTGAAACTGTCAAAGAAAAAAATATTTTGCTTACTCTGAAATTCCTGTGTCTGATAAACTGAATTTAACCAGATCTGGTTAGAATCTAACAGACAGTTAATCATAATTGGCAGTCAAAAAAAAAGCAAATTATAAATCGGCATCATTGACGGATAATATAAAAAGAATGTTTTAAATTGCGCTTGTTTACAACGAATGAACGTAAATAATTTTAAAATCAATAGTTCACATGATTTTCTGCAAATGATTACGTTTCATTGACTAACGCGAAGATTGCAAATGATTCATTTGATTTTTGTTTTTATCTGAATGAATAATGTATTAGCTATTTTTGGTAGACAATTTTTTATGCATAAATATTGTATAAAAGTAAAACCTTTTTAAGCAATTATTTTGTGGAAAATAAATAATCGGCTGGAACTGAATTATTTATTAAGACATTTAAATTTATAAATCCTAAAAGTTTTTTTTTTTTTTTTTTTTTTTTTGACGCCAAAAACCGTTTTACCTTCTAAAACATTTAAAGATAAAAAAGAATGATTAAAAAATTTTAATAAAATAAATTAGACTTTTTATTTAAAAATTAATCTATTTTCTATTATTACCTAGATTTTCAATCACTTTTTGTCATAATTATCAATACACAAGCTTGTAATAATAATTTAACGCAAATTTGGTAACAATGCTTTATTTTAATTCCATCAAAATTAATTTTGCATAATTCTGATGTAATTGAAATAATTTTTATTTCAAATACACTATGACGAAAAAATCTCATATAAAAATAACTAAAATATAAAATTCAAATATTAAAAATGAAGATAAACGATTCGAATTTAATTATGTACTTTTAAAATAATTATAGTTAGCTTTAAATTAAATATACTTTGAGACAAAAAAATTACAAACGAAATGTGTAGATTTTTTACAGATTTTTCTAACAATTGAGTTTTGATTTGAAAATACGGTTATTAAAAAATAATCAGTTACGCAATTGAATTTATTTTCCGAACATCTGCAAGAATAGACAACATTTTCTAACGAATCATTATGGAGAAAATTGATGGAATAAGGCAGTCAAACGCGGTATAAGATATTATGAAAGATTTGTGTTATGTCAGGTATAATATTTAGATTACTTCGATTCAATCCATATAAGGTTATTCGAAGGATAAAAGAGGTCAGTGTTACAACCACAAGTGTGCTCATTCTATTTTTAAAAGAAAAACATAGGCGTGAAATAATAATCCTTTTTTTACATTGAGCAATACATTTTGAAATACTTGTATTTTTAATAAAAGTATTTTATTATTTTACTTTTCATTCTTTTCTAAATATTAGTTTTCGAAAAAAATTTGCATATTTGTTCAGAAATGTACAAAAATGCTAATATATATAAATATATATTCAAGAAATAATTATTTGTATAACTAGACGAAATAACGACACTAAATCTTTTGTTTTTCTCGTTGATCGTCTAATAAATTATTTACAAAAATTAATTTCATAAAAATATTCAATTGTGAAGATATTTAAACAATTGTGAATACAAACCACACAATTATAATACATTTTGGAGTTTCTCTTTTTTTTTTCACACACACACACACTGAATTATATTTCCTTCGTAATTAATCTGGATTTATTTTATAAAATTTTAATGCATTATAACGAATAAATTCTATAAATTACGCAATTAAACACATTTCATAAATATATTTTTAATTCTAGTTAAAAGTCTTATATTCCCCAAATTTTAACTGTGATATGCAAACATTTTCAATATATTTCCTTTTTTAAATAGAATTTTATATGCATTAATATTTTTAGCATTTACTTATTTAAGAAATCATAGTATTTTAAATAATTAAAACAAGCAAATTTGAATATATATTATTTGCTTAATCATTGTTTAAATTGCAGCCATTTATATTTTACAAATAATATATTTATTGTTGTTATTATTATTTTCAATTACTTTTTAACTTTTAGAACAGTTTCCTATAATTTGTATAATTTTAAAAACGCAATCTAACCGCCAGTATTTCCAGATTTTTTCATGGTCTGTTATCGAAAATATTTTAAATGAATAATTCTAAAAATGAACTCGTATAAAATATTTTTAAGACATGCATTTATCTCAATATAATTATCTTCTGATCAGAACCCAGCACAATTGTGAGCTAATCAACATAGTAATAAAATTAAGAGCAAAGATATCGATTTAAAACTAAATATTTTTAGTTTTAAATAAATAGCTTTTTCTGCAATTTTTAGAATGTGGGCTGTTTAATTACACTTCTTTTTACTACTATAGAATCGGTTCTTACTATTATTCAATTCTTTTACTATTATCATATGACCGCCACGAACAAGGATGCATTTTCAAAGATGGTTGGATATTCGAAGAAGCAAACCATTTTCACAGAACGATCACTGCAGTAAAAAAAAAAAAAATAGCGGAACTGACTCACGATTTCAAGCATTGTTATCTCCAACACATGGCGAAATGGTAATGAACACATTTCTGAATCAGATTTTGGAAGACAGTTGTACAAATAGTGTACTGACATTGTGGCTAGAAGTGAGGGGGGGGATGTACAAAAAGAGGGATCAATCAACTTAAGAGTCCGACGCCGGAAGTGACCGGCTGAAAATAGAGAGGAAAGATCCGAGGTGCTTTTGGCAGGTTGCCAAGTTTTCACCGTCTCGCTCTCAGCTTCCCTTCGGTTCATCTTCTTTCCAGGAGTTGTAAGGGATAGTGCACAAATCTATTGACCTTAATTATAGCCTTATTTTCATCTTACTATAGAAAGTATACAATATAAAATCCAAAAGTTTCCACCTTAATTAGTTATCAATAGAAAAGTTAAAAGAATATTTTTTTAATATAATTTATATATTAAAGAAATTAATATTGATATAATTTATATATAATCTAGCATTTTATTTCTTACATATGACAAAAAATAGCTGAAGATGTAATCTGAATTTTATTTTATCTCTCATAAAGAATGCTTTGTTGGTATCTAATGCGTCAGTCTAAGCTTCGCTGTTTGTAAATTTGATTCCCTTTTCAGATGGTTATTTGCAGTGATTTGAAGCCATAAAACTTAAGGCATAGATCAAGTAAATTTTCCTTCGTGGATGAAAATTGATCGTAGAACAAACCAATCAATCAATCAATCCTTCTAATTACATTTGAATTTTTGAAAACCTAATCTTCATACTAAGGTAAAATTCGAAGCAACATAAATTGCCCAGCTCGGTTTTTAGCTCAGTACTAAAGTGAATACAATTTGCGTAATTTCGCATGTTTTCAAGTAAAATATTAGTTTAATTAATTCTGGCAAAAAATAAATAAATTTTATTTCTTTTAACAATTTCCGACTTTAACATTGAAATGCTTTTGTCTATTTTTCAATGACAAATTTTGGGTAAAATAGTTTGTTTTCTTATTTTAAGGTATAAAACTTTTTTGAATGTACATATAATGATATTTTTGCGATGATCCCAGATCTATTAAATTTCGAATACTCTCATTAATTGGATTGATATCAAATTAATAAAACGAAACAATCAGTTTACAAACATTATATTATGTTTGTAAATTGATTGTTTCCTTTTATTAATTAGGTACCTATCCAAATAAATATATATATATATATATATATATATATATATATATATATATATATATATATATATATATGTATATATATATATATTGTATGTATCCTGTTACATTCCTTTCCTTTTCTTTGTCTAAGAAAACGAAGACATAATTTATTTAATACATTTTCTGAATTAAATATAATATCCTACGAACACATAATAGATTACTATAGCACCAGGATAAATGAAGATAACTCATTTTATCCTGGTGATAAATCAAATTTAATTTTGTTATATTTCAATTGTTTTTATGACAAACAAATTTTGTTTCTTTTCCTATCAAATTAAAAAAAAATTATGTAACTTTAAAAAAATATAATTAAGTTTGTAACACTCAAAAAGAATAAAACAAATTTTACAAGACGAATTCGACACACGATGTTTTATTTATAAAAATTAACTTTTAAAATTAGAACTGATACCAAAACTAGTAAAGAAAAAGTAGGTAAAAAAAATAAAAAGACATATTTGTGGAATGTATCTTTCAACAACGTAAATAAAACTGTATTTAAATAAGCTTTGAAAATTATTCTTTTTCTCCATTCTACTTAAAACCATTATATAGAAATACTAAATAACTAAGTCTCGTGCGAATGTGAAACACATTTGGGTCGCAGCGTCTCCATTCGGAAAGGACGCAAGGCGGTTGTTATGGAAACTAACTGATCGCGTGATGCTTTCTCGCGCGCTTGACCTCCTTTTCTCACTTTCACTTCACTTCGAAACAGAAAACGTGTCCATCCGCCAAAACAAAAAAAAATGAAAGCTAAATTTGAGGAATTTTCAGACGATTATCATAATTATACCCTTTTCTGAAACGCGGCTATAAAGTATTTCTCAGTCAAAGATACAGCATAATTCAGGAAAGGGAAAAAATATTTTTGGAAAAGAGGTGAAAATCGTGGTTAGAGATTTATGGCGTTTTTCCAAAGAATACTGTTTTTCTCCGTTTATACGAATTAATTTTTAATGCTTCGATCTATTTATATATGAAATGAAAAATTGAATATGAATGAACTTTAATTATCAGTTTTTGTAATGCTTATTACATACGTGAAAACGACTCATGGAAATTAATTATATTTGTTAATTTTTTCATTTAACAATTGCTTTCCCAATTTTTTATATTTTAAACATTTATAAATGTAAATGAAAATTTTTACTCCTTCCAGCTATTTTGAAGCATCTAATGGATGCGTGCTTCACATAAAAAATACTTTTCGAATGAAACTTTTATTTACTAAATTACTTGCATTCTGTGGAGTTATAATATTCAAATCACATCAAATTACATGACCATTTTATTCCAGTTTCTCCAATAAACATGCTATTCAATATTTAGCCAAAATGTAGTTGTATATAACAGACAAAAATTGCCACCATAGATTACAGGAAATATTAGTTTATTAATAAATGGTCAATTTAAGAAATTAACCAACACAAATCATAAACTGAATGATCTGCTCTACAGAGAGATAAGCCAGACAGACTTTATGAAAGTTCAACGTCCGGACACACAGAGGGTCAAAATAAAATCACCGAAGCGGAGAAGAGACCGATGGTCAGTTTTGATAAAACTCTTCTGTTGTTTTCATAAAAATGCAGCCTATATTTAAAAAGTGGTGCGATTTCCTTAGCCTTTACCACGATAGAGATCTAATTATGATCAGTATACAAGAAATGTGAACTTGAACCATCTATCTAAAAAACTGTAAAAGATTTCTTGAAGTCAACCACTTTGCTTAATTTGGTATATCAAATCTTTCTTTTTTACCAAGTATAATTATTTAAACTGTATATAGTTCACAAAAAAAATGTTTCAATTAAATTAAAAACAGTACTATAAGAATAGCTAGTTTATATTAAAAAATTATTTGTTCACTACATATATTTTCATTTCTGTTTGTTTTGTGATTTCTATCATGAACCATCTAAGCGATTGTACGCCAACAACAGTTGTCTACGTATTGACCAATCACAACCAATTAAACTGCTTGATTCACGAAAGTTTCACGTACTTTTAATTAAACGCTCTAATGAAACCATATCAAACTAGTCACCAAAATGGTAATTTTGCACATCGCATCACTAATATGCTATCTTCCCAGCAGGAAGTAATTTGAGGAATTTATATATTTCTGACGTAATTTTATCGTAGTAATCACAAATGAGTCTTGACTTTTATTTATAGAAACCCATTTTAATAAATCGAAGTAAATTCTATGCATACATTTATGGTATCTTAGCAATCAACTAAATAAGATGCGATAGTAATAATGACTCATTTTCAACAATTGGTTACCTAAAAATAGATCGAATACCTAAGAAATTGCGAATTAAACTTGGATTTTTCCAATAAATTTTTGTATATCTATATTACAGGGCTAACGTCATTCACATTAAAACAAAAAAACATATTCAAAATATAAAGTAAATCGAACATTTTCTATATGCATGTTTTCTATTGTAATGTTGATTATTCAAGTGTATTTGTTCTGAAGTTACTGTAATTATGTAAATTTAATAGTAATAAATTTTATAGCTTTACTTAGCAATCACAATGGCAATATATTAAGCAGTCATTCACTCTGTCTTAATATAACTAACTTAATTGAGTATATATCTTACCTAACCAATAGATTGCGTGATTCGCAGACATTTTCAAATCTTCATGGATAGAGTAATTCAGTAAATTACTCGTTTATACAGTATATAGCCATGGAAACATTGAGAAAACGATACAAATTATTTAAATGATAAAAAAGTTACAATAATGAATTATTTGTAAGATGTAATAAACTTTACAAAAGTTTTGTATGAATAAGCACATCTTTAGTAAAAAATTTAGCTCACATTAAAATGAAGATGCATATAATTTACTGGATATGGTATTTATTTTAATACATTGATAAATTCTAATTGGCGAAGAAAAAAAAAACTTTATATCCTAATATGAAGAGTGGTTCATATTAAACAACAGCCTGTCTTGTGTGTGAGAATGTAAGAGAAAAAACCAAAGAGCGCTAAAATATATTACAACCATTTTGTGCTCAGCAATTTGTCATTCTTTGCTTTTATATATTTTTAAGGCTCGTTTAATGTTTATGTGGAGGTTTATCAATCTCAAACAGTAGCCCATGAAAAAAGAGAGAGGTACATACATGGCTTGGACGCATTGTTCAACAATAAAAGAACAAATACAATGGCCTGTTCCTTACGTTTTCGCAAACAACCAGCCAGGCGTATCGGATACCACAAAGGTTTGCTTCAGTTCGTACTGAAGCACGCGTTCTGTGGTGGAACTGTGCAAGTCCCACCATTGAGTGGATTCTCGGAAGACGATGTTTTGAAAGAAATAATAGTAAAAAAAAAAATCTTAAAACCCGCACAATCAAAAGGATTAACCCTGTAATGAATACAGCAATGAGAAGAAGAAAACGAGATAAAGGAAAAGGTTCAAGAGCAATGTCCAGGCTCTGAGTGAATTATGAGACATGAATTCGAATCGCACCCAGAATCAAAACACCACGTGCGTGTTTCTCCGCAATCTGAACTTAATGCTTATATTATTAAATGTTTCCTAATTTGAATGAAATAATGTACAAAAAGAAATAAAGTATGTCCACATTTAATAATAGACATTTTATTAAACATTCATTTACATGCATCCGCGAATGAGAAAATGTTACTTCTTATAATTAATATACTTATGAAATGTTAAAATATCAAATTAAAATTACACTTTGTGGTCAATAATAAAATTCCTATCAGAATGAAAACTTCATTAAAATGGAATTTTTTTGGGGGAGGGGGTATCAATTTAGTTCTCCATAAATCATACGGATATTCTGTTTTCAAGAGCAATCTAAATTTTTTTCCGAATTTTTAGCATTCTATATTATGCTATGTATTTTTAAATTGGATACAAACTGAACTTTTTAAAATCATAAGCATGATATTATGTTAAAACTTTAAGCAAAATTAGAAAAATATTGCAACTCAATTTAAAAAAGTATTTAATGAAGACAGAAAGCGGTGGTTTTTTACGTCACAAATAATATGGTCAAAGAATAGTATGATTAACACTCACAAAACCTTAGAAATCTTTTTCACGTTAATGTTTTACAGTTCAAATACATTATATTAATACCACTTCCCTGTTCTCCAATCACCATTTCCATATATTTAATTTGATGGAACAGGTTTTCTTCTTATTCTTTTACATGTTATACCTAACCCAATCTGTCAAATGGTTTGTTAAAGTGAACGTACAATGCAAACAAATCTAAGTCCTTCCCTAATATCAGTAAGTAATCTGTTGAATTCTTTTCTAAATTGAAATCTCAAGGTCATTATATATGTACATATATATATATATACATATATATATATATATATATATATATATATATATATATATATATATATATATATATATATATATATATATATATATATATATATATTATATATTCTACTATTAACCGTGAATTTAAATTAAATGTAATGTATAAACACAAAATACATGGTAGTACATTTGAACATTTGAATGCATTGATTAATGAAAATTAACATCACTGTTATATTCCGTAGTTTCCTGGAATATATAAAAACAATATGAATGTTAAACATTCTTTTCTAGTAATCGAAATGTAACTATTCACCACAATAATCGAAAAGGATTTTATTTTTGCGTTAGAATGTGTGTATGTGTAGACATGCATGTATTTATTTATTTTTTTTACCAAAAACACAAACTGAAATATTTGTTTTTTAGGAATTTTTCCCAGTTCACCCAAGGTTGAAAAGTAGAAAGAAAAACCAAAATCCTTTATTTTCGACTCACGCTGCAGAGTGACTGGGGGGTGGGCAATATCGATTTCACTATTTTCAGTTCGGAGAAAACGAGAAAACGAAAGATGCAGGAACAAGAAATCAATTCCCCATCGGAAAATGACAGTTATCATTTCAAATATTGAACATGACTCAACGGATCGCGAGTCATCCTCGTTCGGTGTATTGGGAGGTACACACACACACAATAACGCATATCGCGTTCGAAGTCATCGGACACAGTGGCAGAAGCAAAAGACATGGCACGTGCGATCGTCTGTGCACCTGCTGCTTGAGCTCACTATTTATTGTATCGCGAGCAGTCTGGTTAGGGTATAAACTGTGGCTCAGCTGCCACTCTTCAATCATCCATGGGAAGAGGCATCTGCAGTCTCTAAGACTCTAAACTCCAACATTTTTCTCAGTCTAGATATAGAAGTTTCCGAAAATATTCTATGAATATATGTAGTCTAAAAAAACACAAAAGAATACATTTCTTTTGTGATTATTATATGTTATTATAACTAAATACCACTTTGAATGACAAAACATTTCAAACATTTTTGATTTCAATTTTAGATGCCTCGTAGAAAAAAATTCGATTGTAGAGTAAATAAGTCATAAAGATATCTATTTCTAATTTCAAGAAATGCTTTGTCCATTTAAAGAAAAAAATTGAAGTGTCCCATCCCAAAGAACTTATTAACATTCTTAAACCGAAAACTGTTTAAGCCAGTTTTCAGATCCCAGCATATATATAAATCTTTTGAGACCTGAGAATTTTCTCTTTCCAATCTCTCGCAATTATTCATTAATTATTCTAAAGTCATTAATCAAAAACATTTAGAATTTGCAGTAATTTAAATATTCACAATTAGATACTTAAATTCATTATAGGAAGATGTGACCTTATTGGGATCAGTTCAATGGAGAAATTTGTTGTAATACAAATTTATTGCATTATGTTTATATATATATATATATATATATATATATATATATATATATATATATATATATATATATATATATATATATATATATATATATATATATATATATGATAGCCTGGTGGCTATAGTGGCAGTGTTTCACGCTCCTATGACACAGGTCCGAGGTATCAATCCTCAGGCTGGATATATATATGACTCAGCCTTTCATCCTATATCAGTGGGTCGATATACACATGATATATACTGAGTACCATAGCATGCACGGGATACTAAACACTAGGGGTCTATACGTTAGGCTGACCACCTATACTGGGATATATGCTATCGCACCCTAGGGCTCTCGGTCATGAAATACATATATATAGGCACTGTAGGCCTATGATCCACATGGGCTATCGTGCCATGGAGTTTATATATATATATATATATATATATATATGTATATATAAACATATATATATATATATGTGTGTGTATATATATATATAAACTATATATATATATATATATATATATAATAAAACAAATAATGAAAATCATAGTAGCTTAAATAGGTGTGTGACACTTATTTCTCGCTTAATGAGGAAATAGTGTTTCAATCTTTGAATTAGATATCATCCTATTAAAAGAGTTTTCTAGATACGAAGTTTTATAATTCAGTTTTAAATGAGAAGAGTTAAAATCTACACACAATTATAAGACTTGTAATTAATGAGTTTTGTTGTTAGGTATAAATGTCTGCCTGAAATTTGAAAAGTTTAAAAATTATGTAAAGAAAAAGGACTATATTCATTGATTTGACCGCAAAAATAACTCGTTTTGGCTACACGTTTATTATTACTGTACTATGCCTATTGATCAAATATACAATTAAATAATAATATAATGAGTAATAATATAATTATTAGATATATTGAAAATAAAGCATTATTTAATTAAATAACTTTAAAAATTATTATATAATCAAATAATAACAAAATGGATACTCACTATAGGTAACCAGAGATTATTACGAGAATTACGTTTTTGATTGGAAATATTAACAAAAGAGAGAAAATACATCAAAAGTTAATGTTTTCGAAACTTAACATGTACATAAGTAAAAGAGAATTTAATTGAATATTCGAATAATTAAAATGTGATTTAATTATTATTTGAAAACATTTTTTATTCCCTGGTCATTTAACGCCATCAAACTGACATTTAACTTGATTGACATGTAATTTAAAAAAACAATACATTCATAAAATCATCTTAAGTAGAAAACACTCTCGACTCCAAAAATAGTTACCTTATTACAACCCTAAAAGTGTTATTTTAGGATAAAAAGATGTGGAAGAATAAAGAGTTCCTGAGCACACTTAGAAAGTTTTCAACAAAATCGATTAAGACTTCTTAAAGCAAAGAGATTAAAAGGGAAGAAAAAAAATGCTTACTTCTACATTTATAACGTTCTACCAAGTTGATATAAAGTAAATCTATCAAGTCTCATAATGAGATCTACATTTAAGTACAAGGCAAAATTAATCAAGACTAGCTACGAGCGTTAATCAGGCATAATTAAATTCGAGATACGACGTAAACATTTTTTTACAATTTCGCAGTAAGAGGGAGAAAAAGACGGATAAATTAATCCAAATATCGGATAAGTACAGAAAGCGAGGTATAAAATCGAGACTGCTGCTAAGTTCAACTGGAAAAAAAAAAAAAAAAAAGAACCGGATTTACAAAGTCTTCTTCAGAAGCAACGAGAAAAATTCCTTGGCAGATTATGAAATAATCCGAGTCAATTTATGCTGTGTGAACTGGATTAAAATAACTTTCGATGAAGTCTGAAAAGAAAATCCATTCCAGAAATGAAGTGAAAATTGTAAACTTGCATAAAGTTAATGTTTTTGTGTTTTTTTAAATTCCTTAAAACGCGCTATTAAAACAATCAATAAAAAATAATCGTTCAATAAACTATTTTATGCATAATGGTTAAAATATAAATAGAATTAAAAATTTAATTAGCATTTTTTTAATTAGTATTTTAAATCCAATATTCTGAAGTATATAATTTAAAAAGAAAATTAATTTCATATTTGGTAGAACATTTTTAAATAATTTCAGAGTTACATATAAACTTGACCAAACTCAATCAAGTAAAAATCAAACCTCAATCATTTTGTCTCATTTTTTTAAACTATATATTTTTTGCGGTTTAAAAATTGACTGAAGTTTCTGAGTATGTGGAATATAAAAAACGAACTCCAAATCATGCATATTGTGTTTAAAAATACTAAATTTGAAGTTAAAATATAGTATTTTTTAAATATCAATTGAAATACTTTAAATTTTTTTTTCGAGATAATGTTATTTGAATGCTCTGAAAGCCAAAGAAAATGTGAATTCGACAGAAGGTTTAAAAATTTTATGCGGTTTAAAAATTGACTGAAGTTTCTGAGTATGGGGAAAATAAAAACGAACTCCAAAAATCATGCATATTGTGTTTAAAAATACTAAATTTGAAGTTAAAATATAGTATTTTTTAAATATCAATTGAAATACTTTAAATTTTTTTTTCGAGATAATGTTATTTGAATGCTCTGAAAGTCAAAGAAAATGAATTTGACAGAAGGTTAAATATTCAATATAATGTTTTTGTTTAATTTCATAATGTTCCATGAAATTATTTTTATAGATTATTTATATATAATCAGTAAAACAAATAAAATATTACTTCTGTAGTGTGTGAGTGTGCATTGCAATATATATATATATATATATATATATATATATATATATATATATATATATATATATATATATATATATATATATATATATATATAGATATAAACATGAAGAAAAGTAAAATCAGAAATATAAAATTGGAAAGATACTAAAGTATATGAAGCAAAAGACAAGAAGGCATAGGGACCATGTCTTCATCAGGAGGGAGATGGTCAGCTATGCAAAAATGAACACTCTTTTCAAAGAAAAGAGTGTTCATTTTTGCTCTTTTAAGAAAAGAGTGTTCATTTTTGCATAGCTGACCATCTCCCTCCAACCATCCAAAAATGAACACTCTTTTCTTAAGAAAAGAGTGTTCATTTTTGCTCTTTTTAAGAAAAGAGTGTTCATTTTTGCATAGCTGACCATCTCCCTCCTGATGAAGACATGGTCCCTATGCCTTCTTGTCTTTTGCTTCATATACTTTAGTATCTTTCCAATTTTATATTTCTGATTTTACTTTTCTTCATGTTTTATCTTATTTATATAGGCAAATCTTTCTTTAGCTGCTTTTGCGCTGGCTAGATTTCCTATTATGCATTGTAGTTACAACATTATATATTTTTAGCATTGTATTTATTACTTTATATTCATAGATGTCTTTATCTATATATATACATACATATATATATATATATATATATATATATATATATATATATATATATATATATATATATATATATATATATATATATATATATAATTTATGAGATCTTTACCAAAAGAAAATTTAAGTTGACATTGTTTTAGGAACCAAATGCATTTTTCTTTTTTTAACATCAACTAGAAGTTTCTAAAAATGTTCAAAAACGTAGGGTTTTTAGTAAAGTATTAAAGAAAATATTTGAGAGATTCTATCCTTTGTAGGTGGATGACAGCAGTCATCTGCGTCAAGTGACTGGGAAAAGGCTTTCATGTGACTTTTTCGTCACTAATAAAGCCTTTAGGAAATAAGGGCATAAAGAGAGTGTGTGTGTGTAACCATCAGATATGTGTATAGCAGCGGCAAAGAGAGGATGGGGATGGTGTGTCCTAATCCAATGAGTGGGGTGACGTCACGACATTCCGCAATTCCTATGGCAGTCATGTGACCAGAAAGGGGGCGCGACCCCGAAGAGTCAGAGTAGAAACGCCGCACGTGCACTTTTGGTTTTGTTTCCTTTTTCACTGCTTTTTTTTATTATTATTTTTCCATGCATAGTTTTAGTCGTTTGAAAAAAAAAATGGCCTTGGGGTGACGTTTTTTCGTGACAAGGGCACTTCCCTTTGACAACAAATGTCTTCCCGCGGGTGGCAGAAACCGATGTCATGTTTGGAAGAGTGGAAACTTGTAAAAATATCACTTTCGCTTTATGTTTAAACCGACAGATATGTTCCACTTAATATTGCGTTTCACATAAATTTCGGCCTATTTTGCTAGTTTATATGATTACTTATATAAATATATATATTTGTTTTGTTTCACCTATACAATGTGTTTTTCGTTAATAAAAGTGAAAAATGGCGAAATTATGACCAATTAGATACATCGAGCATTTTAGAATAAATTGATGACCTGTTTTAATTAAATATTAACAAACACACAAATTACTTCAGTTATTACATTGTAATGTTATCATGTAAATTAGCGACAGCTTCACTCAATCAAAAATTAAACCGCGAATTTAAAGAAAAAGTAAATAAGACAAAGGTTTATAATAATAAAAAACATCGATTTTAAAGTTACCCTCTTACCTAACATTACCTTACAATGAATTCATCAATAATTCCTTTTAATGTTTCAGCAAAACATTCAGTAAGAAATTGGTCTCAAAAAAATTATAAGATGGGTAATATTCTGGTACTGGATGATTCAATCAACCGATACTTCTTTTCTTATTTTAAAAGCATATTCTTTACAATGTACATAAATTTTTCCATCAATTTAGAACACCAAATCATTTCACGTTGTTCCCGAGTGCATATTTAAAAAATCTTGAAATAAAAAAAGTGTTTTAAAGTATGTGATTATAAAAAAAAACGTTGTATACACTTTATTTAATAAAATAAACTTCAACATAAACATTAAATTCATTATTTTAACAATAAAAGAAAGCTACTTAAGCCTAAAAAGAAAAACATTATTCTGGCAGCCAAAACAACCGGAATCAGTTCTGTAGTAAATAGATCTCAAATGTTTAGCATTTTGTTGCATAAAAGCAGAAAATAACTTTTAGAATTGAAATCCTCTAATGTTGGCAAAAAAAAAATCTTGTTGGTTGACATTATTTTTTTAACTCGTCGATGAAATTTTACACATGAACTTTAGTTTATATTTATTTTGTAACACAAATATGCAAAAGTCTGAAATTTGTTTTTTTCTACATTGGCATGACAGTCCAATATAGGCCCTAGCCTTCTCCAGAATTCGTCACCAAGCAGTCCTATCTTTGGCATAGAACTTCCAATTACAATTTTCAATGACTTTGTCGTTTCAATACTGTCCAACCTTTTAGGCTGTCCTCATAACTAGGTGTCAGCTGGTTTGTCTACTTTCCTTGTGGATTATAAGTCTAATAAGGTATCCGGCCATTTTATCTTTTGTATATTAATAAAAATAGTATCTGATTTTTTTATAGATTCTGCATAAGTCAATATTTGTTCGTCTCCATAAAGCCTTTGCCTAGACAACCCCAAAATTGCTTCTCAAATTTTTTCTTTAAAAAAAATTTTTTTTTGTCTGCGTTTATGTTTCAACTAAATAAGTTAAAACATTTAAATATTGTTAGTTTGGTTGACCTTTTAATGAGATTATGTTTTAAGTACTTCTGCTCTAGTTCGAAATAAGAAACTAAATAAAATAATACTTCAGATGGGGAAATAGAAACTTCATCATTAAAGAAAATGACACAAATTATGAGCAAAATTTCAATGTTATGCTTCATAAATATTTATTATTCGATAATTACAATAGTATTCATACAAAACATCTTTGAACACTTAATTGGATATCATAATAGATATTTGAGATCGGAATGTAAAAATATTAATTGGACAAAATGTTCTTGTCGCAAAGTGATAATTTAAAATTAAATACTTATAAATAAGTGACTCACTATAAAACTTATTATTAAGAAAATTTTTAGTATGATTAGATAGAAACTCAAAAAATTAAAATTCATCTACTAAAGCAGCAATGCTCGAGAGTTTTTTAGATTCTATAACATTCAAAAGTTCATAATCTAAAATATTTATTGATATTAAATATGAAAATTAGGTAACAGTAAAGACAATCTTTTTTTAAGGATGAAAAAAAATTCGCAGGAAAAATATTTATTTAAAAGAAAATGCCATATTTTTACCTCAGAATTATAATGCAAGCCAGTGATTGAAAAACTGAATTCATGTCTTTTTTTTATTTATTTTTGTAGATTTGATAACCCGAATTAAAGAAAAAATATTGCGTCGTGTATCTCCAAAAGTTAGTGTCTCTAAAAAGTAACATTTATAAAAATGAAATAAAAAATTTTTCGATACAACTAAGAAAAATAAAACTCGGAAAAAAACAACATGGTATTCGAAATGTATAGGCAGTGTCGGTTTTGATAAAAATTTTGTTTCCAAGCGATGGATTTAAGGGATTTAGTAAAATAAAAAGCTATTGCAATGTAGTCTCTTTTCAATACATTTAAGGAATTTATTCACACATTTTTTTTATTGGAAAACCTAAAGTTTTCCTCAGGTTTTTTTTTTTCTTGAAATAATTTATAACAATCTTTAACAAAAAATAAAAATTTCAAATGTTATTTGTATGTATTTATAAAAGATGAGATAAAACAATCGATTCATCCAAATTTAATTTTGAAAAAAATGAAACGCGTTTTACCTGTCGTACACGAGACATTATGTTCTTCATTTTAAAGATTTCTTATTGTAAAAAAATCGATTAATGTATCATTTTTTTTTGTTCAAATCGAAGCCAAGCATGCTTTTGATCCTATTTTAAATTAGACTTTGCCTTTAGAGCGTAATCGGAAAATGACACTTGAAGATGAGGGAAAAAATTCTCTTTCTAATACGGAAGTTCAATTTGTTTATGTTAAGTGAATATACGATGAAAAAGGGAAGCTTTACTTATTTTCAATGCAAACTTTGTGGTGCTATTAAAAACTCATTCAACATTAACAATTAAATGAAGCAACTGTTTAGTTAACTGCACTTATAATACTACACATTAATGATCCAGAAACTTCTAGAAGCAAAATACGAAAACAAAGTAACATAAAAACTTTCATATTTCAACACAACATATTTTCAAAATTCAATTTTGATAAAATTCAACAAAATTGTAGTTTAAAAAAGCGAGATAAGATAGAGACACTTCATAAATTGAGCTATTGTTGAGTTGAGCATCCTTATTTTTGGTCCACAGGTAAAAAAATATACACTTTTGACAAAAACTAATGATGTAATATGATCAAAAGAGAATCTCAAATTGGCGGGTACTTTTGTTCGTGCAACGTGAGTGGGTATAATTTGAAGAATATGAAAGGAGTTATTTTGGAGTCTACTATTCGGTAATTCTTTGGCAGGGAAAGGAAAGCATCAAAACCAACAGAGATTGTTTGTACAATATTTTAAATCAAATGATAAGATCACAAATACGAATTTCATGAAATCAAGATTAAATTTTCAAAATAACATGAAATTTAAATTTTGTTTCTTAAAATGAGTTGAATGACTTCAAAAATATACTCAGATATTTACAGAGATATATTAGCTATCATGTTGTTATTTGAGGCTACGCCACTGGCAAAGCGAATTTATGTCAGTAGAGTGCGTCTTTTGTTTAACCAGAGTATCATGAAGGTTAAAATACGACTTTGCTCTAAACTCCTCCGATAGATGGCACCACCAGAGGATCCATCCCGCAATTTATGAAATTCTTATTCATTGAAATTCAAGATTCATGAAATTCATGTTGACGAAAATAAAAATATTTAACTAAAGATTACAACTTCTTCGCTGGCGATAATTTTAACCCAAAGGCAAAATACAGAATGAATATGTTTAGAACATTTTCCCCATAAATATATGCATCACAAATAAGCTACATTTTTTAACTTAGAAATTTAAAAATCATGCTTCAGAAACATTTACTTAAAATAATCTAAACTAAACCAGTGACACGACAGGCTGTATGTGAGCCAAGGTCTACAGTGAACATGTCTTTTTTCAAGTGAACAAAAATGAAAATTTATTGAAAAGAAACACATCATTTTTCTCGTCTAGGGTTTAAGACGGATGTAATAGTGTTTTAATACACACAGAAAATTTTAAGTCAGTTAAATACTGTGTCTGGGTTTACGCTTTTAGAGAGAAAATAAAACTAATAAATAAATACAATAATACATAAATTAACAAAAACTATTATTATTTTGAAATATACATAAAATAATAAAAAAATTTTATAATTTGTAATTTTACTAATATACTAGTTACAAAAATTATTTTGTTTACTTTAATTATAAATTTTTTAAAATCAAAGTTAAATGTATAAATATCACTCCATGAGATATATCGTTTTATAATAATTGTCAATTCTTACCTTTTCTAACTTTACATCACTTGTATATGATCTCTTTTATTTAATTATTAATTTAATTGTGTTCTATTAGCTATATGAACTATATATATATTATTCAGTTCCATTCTTCGTAAACCTTCATAAACGATTTCACTTTATTTTAGCCGTGCTTGAATTTGAAATGCAAGACAAGATCCTTTGGTATTTTAAGCAATTCTTAAAATAAATACTTTTTAAACACTTTTATAATAGATGTATTCTTGTACTTTTTTATTTTAACTATACACAGATTCGTTTTATTTATTATCATAATTATTTTCCCTCTAAGAGCGTATGTCCAAACAGGCATTCAATACACTTAGAATTTGTTGTGTGTATCGAAATGCTCTTACACCATCTTAAATCCTGAAGACAAATGGTAATTTCCAAAATTTCTAATTTTTTCTTTATTATGACTATTTATTTGCTTCTCCTTACATAGAATCTTGAGAAATATACATAACTATAAATAGCTAGGGCTGGCCAAGATCGACTCAGCCTTTTATCCCTTCAGTGGGTCGATAAACTGAGTACCAAACATGCTTGGGAACTAAAACTGGGGGTCTCACGTTAGGCTGACCACCTAACTGGGATTATGCATTGCACCCCAGGGCCCTCGGTCATGAAAACAGTTATATGCACTGTAGGCCATATGGGCTGTCGTGCCACCGAGTTTAGTTTTAATTTATAAATAGTTTGGGGCTAAGAGCTGCATAGAGCGTTAAAATTATCGTTAAATGTATCACTTTTACTCTAATATAAATCATCCATTAATCGATAATTAACTCTAATTTAAAAAAATATTATTTTTAACACATATATATATATATATATATATATATATATATATATATATATATATATATATATATATATATATATATATATATATATATATATATATATATAATAGGTAGTATAATTATAATAGTAAATTTTTGTAAAATTAAGTCAAATACTAGATGGAGAATAATAAATTGAAAATACGAAATATAGTAAACTTAGTTAATACACTTACTCTTTAAATTTATGTATTTATTTGGTTTAAACGTAGTATTTAGTTGCAGTTCTTGCGGGTTTGGATCTGGATTTAATTTTGATTACTATAAATTAATTGTGTATTTTGGCAACATTGGATTTAATACTATATTTTGGCTTTATATATTTTGGATTATATTCTAGCTTGTGACATTTATTTCTTTTATTCTGGTTTGATATTTTGGTTTGACATTTTTAGTGTGGTTTTGTGGTGTATTGGCTTCTCTTTAAGATTAAGTCTTGGGCCAATGCAGAAAAGCTATACTTTGTGCCAATGTGGTTAACACCCCCTGAAGAAACTGGCCATGTTGCCACTTCGTTCCATTTTCCTTTATTCTATTTTCTTTGAAATTTTAAACTATCTATTGAACATATTTTCCATCTGTTTACTATATTTCGTATTTTCAGTGTATTATTCTCCATCTAGTATTTAACTAATTTTATAAATTTATTATATTATTCTCCATTTGGTTTTTGATTAATTTTATAAAAATTTACTAATAATTATATTTTAGTAATTCTATTTAAGCTGCTTTTGCGCTGAATGTATTATTAAACATAAAAGCTATATCTATTCTTGTATTTTTCAATTTTTGCCTACGATATCATCTTTATATCATGCTTTCATGCATATATATATATATATATATATATATATATATATATATATATATATATATATATACACCAAAGACATAACAAAGAGAGAATTACACGGGAATGCATATAAATCTATTTCACCCCTCAAAGAATAACAGTAAAAGTACAACGAGTTTTCTTATGTAGGCAAGGAATAAATCTGTCGGCATGTAAGAAGATAACCCGGGGTGCATGGGAATTCAGGGTTTTGGGGATGGGGATAGTGAAATCGACAATTCGCACGTGGCCCCCTCAAGTATGCATGGGCCTCAAATAGAAACGCCTAGTGTATGAGTTAGTGTGACTCATGCGGGCGTAATGCGAAATGGGGTATCCATCGCTCAGACAGCCTTGTTTACGATATAAGAAGGTGAAGACATACCGTGAGCATGGCGAACTGCATTTTGTTTATTTTTCTCTGAAGAAAAACAAAACTTTGGGGAAAATTTCCTTTCAATGAAGAGTCGTTTCTAAAATGCTCAAATTTAATATGAGAAGTTTGTAGATATAAGAGTAAAGTTTTTCACGCACAATGCTTGAATGCATTTATTAATAATTAAAATGCTTGATTTAATAATAAGAAAAAAAAATAAAGAATGTCAAAGACTGTTTGTTTATTTTAAATTCGAAATGAATTAATTTACATAAATAATATGAATTATTTTTATGCTAATTCATTTCCATAGCTGCCAACTCTACTAATTTTATCGGGAATCTCCTGCATTTTCCTCATTTCTCCCGATTTCCCGATAATGTATGAAAATCTATTGATTTTCGGTAATTTTAGTGAAAAATTAAAAAAAAAGTCGAAATTTTGCTGAGAGCAAACAGCTATTGCCCGTTCCAGAAGTGGACATCTTAGTAACTTGAAATTCGTCGAGGGTACGAAGAAATTCGAAATTTGCTCCAAGTGTTTAAATGAGCAGGCCTAATATATATATATATAATTTTTTTTAATGTGTTTCTCTGAGTTTCGAGTCAGGATGACACTGTAACCTGGAGGACACTGGAGGATGACACTGTAACCACTAGGCTGCCAAGACTCCTGTTTACAATCTGTCCTGCGGTTCACTTAGGAAGAATATAACTAATTATTAGTAACTTAATAAGGAAATAATTTCCGTTAGAGTAATTGTCATTGAATTACATGTATTTAGTAATGTATTTTATATTTTATGTAATTTTATAAGTTTAATACTTATAAATTGTACTAGTATAGTAAAAGTTGGCCTGTAAAATAGATATTGGGACAAATACGTTGATATTTATTTTTTACATGTTTTCTTTTATATTTCATAGTTCCTTTATAAGATTGATGAATATTTTATTACAAAATTAAGATTAACACAATATTTTTAACATAATCCATTCTCAGAATGTATAATCTAAAGAGTAAAATTGTCTTTTTGCGGTACTATGGTTTTAAGCACTCTGTTTCAAGCAAAAATGGCGCTAGCAGCGTTTTCTGATTTTTCACCTCAAAATCAGTAGAATCTACTGATTTTTTTTCTCTCCAATGTTGACAGGTATGCATTTCTTTTATATTTAATCCTGTGATGTGTCAAATCACAGCATATAAAAATTTTAATCAGTAATTTGCAACTAATTACACAGAAGAATATTACATTTACATGTAAAGAGTTAACCAAATAATTGTAGCTTAAATTATGGCATAAAATAATTAATGTCTAAATATATAGTGAAAGTGAATTGGAGCATTTTTTTCTGTTGATACAATCATCAATATCTTGGCTCGCATAATATAAACATTATTTTGGGAGGAATTTAAATGATGCTAAGACTATATTTTGCATCTGTATATGAGGAAACTAATTTTAGAAAATTTAAGTACAATCAATTAAAAAAATAATTCCTTAGAACAAGTGCATATTGTTGTCTATGTTTCAAACTTACACAGGAAAAAGAGGCAAGTGAGAAAAACGTAACAAATAAAATTTTATGTCAGAGTATTAATGAGATTAAAGGAAATACCGTAGTGTGAATATTGAACTGGATATATAAAAACAACTTCGCCTTTTTTATTTTCAAATGAATAAATAAATAAATTGATAATAAAACGGCATATATATATATTATCATAAAAGAAACTTAACACCAGACTTATTAATCTCATTTTATTGTTAAAGGTATAGCTTTATATTTTACACACGCATGTGTATTCGTAACTTTTAGACTATTTTCAAATTAATCTTTTCAAAGAAAAAATTAATTCTTGCATAATGAAATAACAGTATTATTTACTAACGGGAAAGGAATTTAATGCTTTATTTTAAAAACGTAATTAAGTGTTGAGATAAAAATAAATATTTCCACAAATAAATGTCGATTTTAATCCTCATTTCAGATTTTATATAAAATTTATTAGTTACAATAAATATAAAAAAGAAAAAAAAATATTTTTGCAACCCGACTATAAAAATAGTTTCCCTTTTCTATTAAATAAAATGAAATGATATTTTCCATATATATATATATATATATATATATATATATATATATATATATATATATATATATATATATATATATATATATATATATATATATATATATATATATATATATATATATATATATATATATATATATATATATTTTATTTATATGATTTAATTCCCAATTGTGGTAAATAATTTAATGATGCATTTTAAATCAACATATAATATAAAGTATTAAAACTTAACATAAATTATTTTTTTAAATATTTAGGATTAAAACAAAACACAATTTCTTTTTTCCATAAGAAGATCTAAGAGAATTTCATTGTGGAAGCACACATTAAGACTAAATTAATAAAATATTTAAATTTATAATTTATTATTTTCCAGATGCAGTTTGGAAATTAATTTGTTTAATTTTATTCAAAATCTACTTTATACTTTAAATATTAAGTGTATATATACATTTAAGTAAAATGTATCCCATTAAAGTGAGCTTTAAGTACTTATCGGGGTAAAATCACTTTTCTTACGCGCATGACCGACAAAGTTTCCAATGGCATCCGGTTTGAAAGTTCCCAAATGAATTATTCATCATTTCTGCCTCTCCATTATACTCATGAATTTGTGGAATTGTTAAAAAATGGTAAGACGATAAAATTTTAAAGGTAAGAGAAGGCAAGGTGGAAATATTTTTAGATAAACATCATTTAATATAATAATAAGAAATTATTAAAATAATAATAGATACTAAATTTTTTTTTATAAATTCTAACTCTCCTTTTCGAGATTCGTCTTAAAGAGTAAAATATTTAACAAGTATGTACTAAACTAGTTTTTCCAAAGCTGTGTTCATGAATCCCCGAAAATTTATAAATTGCAACCACAAAAAAAAAATTGCAAAACCAACATGTAACCCAAATACCGAAAAGTGCGATTTGGTGAAATAATATTAATTTAATGTAAGCTTATGTATCAAATAATATTATCTTTAATTATATTAAACCAAATGTTATTTAGAAATAAACTGAAATAAATGCAACTCATGTGGAAATTTAAAAAATATTTTTTCATAAAGTATATATTGAAGATTAAATGAAGAAATAATTGGTCTGTAAATAATTATTATCTCTTTTTCCGTTAATTATTTATTCATATAAGTTTTAGCTTCATTTTAAATTATTAATTTCAAAAATTAATTATACTTGAATTGCGGATAGGGAGGTCCTGGGTTCGAATCCCGGTTCGGGCATGGATGTACTTTTTCTGTCCATCTATCCTGTTTTTGTCCTGTCTTTGGAAAAGTGGAGCAGCGCACCCCATAATGCCTGCCTAGCTGGCACACGACAACACAACACAGCACTTGAATGGCTAATTGATGAAAATTTAGTGATAGTAATCAATAATTTGTTTATTTTGTCAAATTTTATATTTACAGTTGAATTTCACATTGAGAGAAATTAAATGCACACTATGTGTGTATTTTATTGTTCCTTTACAAGAAAGTAGAAGTTTGAGTAATCATTGAAAATTATAATAAAAATCGTCTATCAAGAATGTTTTACATAGTTAAAATCATAAAATACAATCAAATTGACTGAATTTTTATTCAAAAATTTCTTGATATTAACTATGAAAAAAAAGTTTGCTTAAAAATGCTCGCACACAAATATACTGAATTATCACCCACTCAAGAATAAAATAAAATCCCTTTGAGAACTTTAAATAATTTAAATAGAAAATTCGCAATTATTAATAAAGAAATGTACAATTCAATTTGCGCAATGTTAGATCAGGCTTTTTGAAAAATTAAAAAAAACCTTTTTAAAAGCATTAAAAATGATGTATATATATACATATATATGAGTTAATATTCTGATAAAAATAACTTTAGCTATAATTAATAATATTTTGAAGAGGTATAGAAGTTTATTAACTATGCATCGTGCCGAATATCGCTATCTGAGATACATAAAAAGGAATTCAAATGTAGGTCAAAATCCAAAACAGAACAAGTTCATTGCATATCGTTTGCCCAGTCGATTTGAAGTGAAATTGTCAATTTAAAGATAGTTTTAAATTCGTTGTCAGTGCAAACGATCAAAATATACTATCGTAATTCCTTTACGCACCACTTCTGTGGCAAATTTTCAAAACTAATTGACAATATTCAACATTATCTGCACCAATAAATAAATCAATGGGCATAGTAAAAATTTTTTAGTATAGATTTCACAAAAGCAAGTGCAAAAAAGTCAACTATCTAAAGCACGGCAAAAAAACGATATTGGCTCATATTTTACAATCTATGAAAATGAAAAAAAAAGGGGGGGGGAGGAATGCGATGCACCCACGTCAAATCTTGCTCCCAGCGAGGGGTTTTTAAGATCCAGAATTTTCTTTAAAGGATCATCCACACAAAAATTTCAACGCTGTAAGGCGTTCCTTTGAGTTAGGCACATCGAGCGTGTGTAGAGTCACTTTCCAAGTAACCAGGGGGTTCCCATAAGGTGAAGGGGTCGTGAGGGTCATGTGTGGGTGAATGACACTCCCCAGCTAACTTCTCCAACGCCTAAGAAGTAAAAAAAAATTTTCATTTCGTACACCCTCCCAGATATAAATAAAACTTTTTTTTCCTCCATCGTATAAGTTCTCTTATTCCCATGTTATCAGGGGGGTGCACCGAGGGAAGATTCCGATGAGGGATACAATGTGACGGGTCACACGGCTAAAAAAATCGTCATCGATTTCTCAGAACATTACATATTTGTTGGCTCACGTTGTTTATGACTTAAAAGATGGTGGTGAATTTTTACAACGCAAGCGATAATCAAGTCCTTAAAAAAATTCATTTAAACTTTTTGAATGCGATTTTTTTAGTATTAACAGGAACCAAGCAGATAATACTTAAATGGGTATACTAATCTAATATATATTAAATTTTCAATGTAAATTAATATTATATTTCTTAAAGTTTTTCCCAATTTTTTTCATTAACTGCGAAATTACTTAAAAGAATTTAACTGATAAATGAAATTTCATATATACAATTAACTAGTTTTAAAAAATAAAGGTCTCGCACAATAATTTAAATTTCCAAATGTAATTTCCTAGATTATCATTGCATAATTTTTGCTTAACAATATATGGGAATATATAGATTTTTGTAGAGAATAAGTTGAATTTTTTTACAATATATCTACCATTCGTTTCAGTATTTCAGAATAACAGCAATATAAGTTTATTTACCGTTTTTCTATTTATCTACAGTAATTGACCGTAAAATCGATGTCCATGAACAAATAATTCTCTCTTGATATCTCCTACAATAATAACATTGCCGTGTACGATAGAAATTCAAAATAAAAATACGACTGTCATTGTCGGGTCAGAAAAAAAAGAGTATAAATCACATAAACGCACATCAGAATCATAAAATAAGTGTACATTTAAACAATGTACAAATGAGTTGAGCAAATAAATAATCTTATTATGAGAAAAAATAATGAAAATTTAAAATTATTTTACAAAATAATGGCTGAAATTTTCGTTATAGTAAAAATAATACGATGTTACATATAAGTGTAATATAAAATTACCGCATATATATATATATATATATATATATATATATATATATATATATATATATATATATATATATATATAGAATGTATTTTATATTTATAGGGTATAACTTTTAGATAATATACGAAGAAAAGCCATATTTAATTATATGTGTGCGGTAAAATTAATTAAAATATAAATAAATATAAACTGTGAGGCATTTAACACATAAAGTATAAAATAATAAATTATTAAAGATGTTATAATTGAAGATTTTATAATAAATTCTTAAAGATGCTGTTATTAAAAATAATATATACGTTTTGAGTAAAGCATTGTAACCCATACTCATCATTATTTTACTATTAATAAAAACAGGAGGCGCATAATACAACTTACCTGTCATATGAAAAATATATGTAATTAACACCGTTGCCATAGATAAATACAATGCAAATTTCCAAAAATAGTTTAAAAACGTAACTGAAATAAACTGCAGCGATTAGTTTAAATGAATTCTTAAATAATGAACCGTAAAATGTCCATATATATATATTTTTCAGATTATACATCTGCATTTTTCTGAGAATCCCTAATTTTTTTATTAATTATTCCCCTTAATGTGTGTGTGTGTGTGTGTGTGTATATATATATATATATATATATATATATATATATATATATATATATATATATATATATATATATATATATATATATATATATATATATATATATATCATATATATATATATATATCGCGTACATATAACATATCGCGTACTGAGCCTTTGAAATTTGTGTGTGTGTGTGTGTGTGTGTGTGCGTGTGTGTATAATACATAAATAAACGCATAAGTGTGTATGTGCTGTGTGGTTTATTATTCATTTTTTATGTCAAAAGTTTCATTTATCGTTAAGTATCGTGAATTGCCGAAAAAGGTACAAGAAATGATTTAATGAGTTAAAACATGTATTTGCTTCCACACGAAGGAGAACACAAAATGCATGTTAATGTCTTTTAAAAAAATTCCCTCTCCTCCCTCCATAACTTTCGCGTACTGAGCCTTTGAATAAACATTAAAAACACGTTGCTCCAAGTTAACGAAACCAGTGATTACGGAATTCGAGGGTGATGCAATTGAGCAACGAAACTATTTTGACTTTTGACCCCGCTACTCAGGTCGACCCCTTCACGTAGCCGAGATTTTACACCACAGGTTCTTTACTTATTTTTCTCTTCTCACACGCCTTTCCATTCGAGTTTTTACGAAGAAACTCACTTCTAAATTTTCTACATTCAAATTGGAATGAATGGTATCGTCTGCATGAAAATTCAGGAATATTTTTTCTCTTAAATTAAGAGCTGTATTCTCAGTGAAGAAGTTATAAAAATTTTATATATCAGAATATCATTAGCATAGCTTTTTTTTTTGTGTCATTTTAACTTAAATTATCCCATGAGCTTCCAGCTAAATTCTCAAAATCTCATTACCATTATAAATTATCGCACATAAATTATCACCATTTAACCTAATTATAATATCTATCATGACGCATTCTCATTACGTATAACGTAATATATTACTTTTTTTAATCACCTTTAAAGAGTTGATTAAAATGTATGAAATTACCTCAGAATGTAATTATATTTCCATTTTTCATTAATTATCAAAAAATAAATATCTTGATTAGCGAGTAAGAAAAAAATTGAGAAGATTTTTTTCCAAATCGAGCTTAAAATTATCGTTATAAGTGAAATGTTCCGACATCGTTAGAATGTATCGCTAAGCCCGCACAAGAACCTGATTCATTACTAGTTTGATAGAAAATATTCTCGAAATGTTGGAGATATTTTTCGATTGCTTTACGGTAGACATTTTAAAATTTCAAAATTTTCAGGCACATAAATAATTTTATTATTTATAAGTATACAATATATTTTTTATAAAAAAATAAACATAAGTGATTAAGAAATATTAATCGAGAAGTAAAAAATTACCAATTGCTGTAGTGTGAAAATTTCAAGATTAAAATCATTGTAAAATAAATGATTCGGAAATGTGTGATTTTGAATAAAAGAAACTGAAATTAAGAATTACTAACAGTACATTTCCATATATTTTCCCCTCTAACCCCACAACCCGTTACTACAAATTCATAGGAGTAAATAAAAGCAAATATTAATTTTAAAAAATTCCCGCTAATAAATTATCGCTATGATGATGAACAATAGAAGAAATAGATTTGAGTGTGTGAATTTTGGAGAAATAATTAAACAAGTAAATAAAATACCAACATTTTTGAAGAGACTAATATTTAGCATACACTTAGCTGCATTTACACAAAAAAAAAGAGAAAAATTAAATAAATCCTTAGCATAAATTCTTAGCAAAATCATTAATTACTACAAAGGTTATCATATTATGAAGTTTAGTTACAACCCACTTAATGTAAAGGGCCTACTTCACGAGACAAGAATTTCCAACACTTAAACACACTTTTGGAGAACAAATAGTAATTATTTTAATAAATTAGAACGAACTAGAACGGAGACATTTTTTCCGACGTTAGAAAATGTGATACATTCGTTCTCAAACTGTTCGCTTACAAGTAAAGAGCAAGAAGCACAGAGCCCTGCATAAGAGCACAACACTTGAATTTAGCATTTAGGGATTAATTACAGTGTTCACACAAGCGGATTTTTTTTTCACTGAAAATGTTAATAAATTAATATCTGAAATAAATTGCGCAAAAACTATATCCTTTCTGATTGAAAAATTTATTCAAGTAAATTTTCTTACCATTAATTTATATTCTACGCAAATTATTTTCCATAATCAAAAATCTATATTATATATCAAAGGAATGAATAGGCATTTATTATTATTTTATGATATATGCATGTATAAAAATGGCGCTGTGTTATAACTATACGTTTATATTTTATGCATGTGTATAGAATCTGATGTAAATATAAGAATTAAAACAAAATGCATGCACTTTATTTTCACCTTTAAATTTCAATAGCATCGGAATTTGATTTAATCGAAACATTAAAAATAACTTTCTTTAACACAATAATTCCACTGAGTTTCAAAAAAGGAAAGCGGTGAAATAAACCGTGCATTTTCTATAGGTTGATCAAATGTACGCACAGCAACATTCCTTCTTCGTTTAAACTTTTCAATTTCAATAACATCGGAATTTGATTTAATCGAAACATTAAAAATAACTTTCTTTAACACAATAATTCCACTGAGTTTTAAAAAAGGAAAGCGGTTAAATAAACCGTGCATTTTCTATAGGTTGATCAAATGTACGCACAGCAACATTCCTTCTATGAAAAACAGCATTGAAATCAAATTTAAAAAAATAATAATAATAAAATTAGATATTCTCGATACCAGAGTGCGACGGACGAAAAGCGCTCGGACCACGTGACTGGAATGAGGGATAGACTAGGATTTCAGCTTGGGTGAGTGGGAAACGACACATCGCGGCGGAGGCACACACTAACACAAATACGAGAGTGAAAGGGATAACCGATCCAGAGGACGATTCCTTCTCAGATTTGGCGGAACTAACCGACATCAGCCAAAATGTAGCCTTCATCCATGAAACGCATTTCTCGGTCTGTAGGCCGATAGCGCGACATTCCTACCCACCAGCCGCCTGTTCTGAAGAAGGGTGCTGCTGCTTTTAATCCGCCCACCAGACACAAGACACCCCTACACCCATCTTCGTCAAAGCAGGTCTCTATTTTCTCAAATTACCTAGTAAATCTCGTCTGCACATTTGCTTATGGAATGCTTGGCTGAACTTGGCGAAACTATTAGCAGCAATAGTTGTGAAACATCGATGCCACATATTCAAACGATTATTTTATTAAAAGCTTATACTGAATACCATTAAAATCATTTAAATAGAAAAAAATTCGAATTAAAGTGGAAATATTATTTTTATTATTATTATTAAAAGTCGCTTCGCTCTATAAGCTAAGATGACTTTTTTTATAACAAATTTATTTCCGTGTATGAAAAAAAGACAATGAGCTGCATTCGACTGGCCAATGACATCGCATAAATAACATTGTCTGAATTCCTTGAGATGACTGCGGAAAATTAAGAATAAGAATTCACAAGCGTAAAAATATTCAGCAGACATAAGTTAGATAACACAAAATAAAATCTTAATGTAGAATATTGTAAGAATTTTTTGTAGAATTTTGCAAATATTTAACGTGGGCTTATTAAATGATTGCCCATTCAATGTTTTAAATATTTTACAACAATATTTGTGACTTAAATATTTATATATTTTAATTTTAAATGTTCTCACATGAAATATCTAATGAATACCTTGACATATATTCTTTTAAATTCTTTTCTCAATTTTACGAATAAATCAGTAAATATGGCAGTTAATTTAGGTATACAGTAATCCCCCTCCCTATAACACAGTACATTGGTCCTGCGTTAAAGGAAAACGCATTGTACGAGCATTTTCGTAAAACGCGTTCGTATGACCACGTATAAGTATATACAAATGATTCACGTTTAACTTTTTTCGTTAAAGGAGGTTTGAATCGAATATTAAGGAAAAACTATGTTATGAACGAAATGTGAGCGTTTTATTAAAATCAAATAAAGACCATTTTAAATAAAAAAAACTCTTATACAAATGTAATTAATAAAAGTTAATTTCAAATAAATCAAATAATTCCAAAAACAGTTTTATTACATGTTTATTCGTTATAGGAGCTATAATATTCTACCGACATCTTTTTTGAACGGAATGTTCAAAGGTCAACAGTAATAATTTAATTTAATTTTAAACGAACACACAATTGACACAATGTGCAAACGCTCACGAAATTGATGGTGAACTGTACAAATCATTATAAATTTCGCAGTACAGAAATGTAACGCAGGGAATCAATGCGTAATATGGAGAAAAACACGTGTTATAACGAGGGACATGAAATGGCGTAATATTAAAACGCGTTATAAGAGTACTGTGTTATAGGGGGTGGATTACCGCATAAAATAGAAATTTCGAGATGATGAAGTCAGGCCCTGATTCACAAAACTCACTAGATAATCAAGAAATGGTGAATACTAGATAATCAAGAATTTCAAAGAAGCAGCAATTTATGACGTCATGCACTTTACTTCCCCCAAGACAAATTTACTGAAGTTGAGTCAACAGATAAAACGATGAAAACAGAAAGAAATATTTGAATGAACTCATTTTAATCTAACAGCGTCTCGAAATCAGGGAACATGTAACAGCAAAACAGTTGGACTCTGATCTAACTGTCGGTTTCCCTGTAAAAGATACAGCCTATTGACTCAAACCCAGGAGGCTTGTTGGAATGCCAGGTTGATAAGATAAAGAAGCGAAGTTGCTAATTTTGTTCGAAATCTTTTGTTTAATAAGCAGCTAAAGCAACCGGCACGTTTATTTTATCAGAATTTAAAGTGCAGTATCTCTCCAAAAGATATTATTTTTCCACTTTAATTAGTTTTTATGTTATTGTTCAATGTCACATTCATCTGTTTACAATTCATACTTTTAGGAAGAATATTTAGAACTTTAATGATGTATAATTAACTCCGATGTTCATGAAATGCATTTGTGCAATGTTTCCGCAAATGTTGCGTGCAATTAACATGGATGATTGTGCTGCATTCATTGTGATGATGTGTGGTACACATAGTTATCATGATTACTATTGAAAAACGTTTGGAGAATTTAAAGAAAAATTAACCGACGTACAAACGATATTTTGCAAAAAGTAAGTTTTTAAACTGGCTTGAGGTAGCACAAACGATTAAGTTTAATTGCATAAAAGATCCGAAATATTTGATTTTGGACAGATGACTGTAATGATTTTGATGGCCGCAAGATGGCACTGCGAAAGTATAGTCAAACTAGTTTTAAAACAGAAGACAGAAACGCAGTCTGTTCATATCAATTCTAAAAAAGGAATTAATGAGACTGTTGAGAATACTGGAAGTGTGTGTTTTGGCTTATAAAAATGTCGTGTAATTTTATTTTGTGTCCTGTGCAATTATAGAAGATAATAAATAATCGGTTGCTAAAATAATGTGTTATAAATTCGCGGTACAAATTTAATTAATAGTCATAATAAGACGCTAAAAAATTAAGCATTTGATTTTTGCAATCTTTGACATAAAGATGAAGCAAAACATAACAGAGAGTTATTTTAGTATATGCATAATTTCAAAGTCTTATGAAGAAAAAAATAATCCTGAAAACAATACAAAAGCAAATTTTCAATTTCAAAATGGAATACCATAAATACGAAAAAGCACATGAAATTAATACGTTTTGAATTTCTTTTAGTGTTCAACACTCTATTTTATAATCCAAACAATTTGAATATTTTTTGTTAACACTTTCCACTGCAGTCGATATTATTTTATGCGTGTTTTAAAACAAAAAGCTAAAATAATCCTACTTCGAAATAACTGTAACACGTAACCGACACGACATGTACATAAAAGACAAGATAAGTGGCAATCCATGACACAGGAAGTCGTGAATCAGAGACAAATCAAATAAATTCGCCCATAAAAAGCAAGAAAGGAAAAATTTATCTTTTTCCATTAGACCACTCATATTTCTTCTATTGATTCCCAAATTGTTATTTGTTCGAAACGCGTGCATTGATATTTTTAAAACACAGAAGGACAAACAATGAAATTCACCAACATTCCTAACACGCGTCTGTTAACGGTACTTTTTTCCTCTTCGTACACTCCTGATCAATTGTTGTGGAACAATAAATTTACGTTTTTCAAATCTTAAAAAAAAATGACAGCTTAAGAAGCACAAATCATTTATCACATTTCAAATAAAGCTTACTGCACAAACCTGTACACAAGAATCCTCAATCTATTAAGAACAGCACAAAGAATTATTTAGATTTTATTTATTATTTTTATATGCATGCTTCTATTTAATCCATCGCATAAAATAAGTTGAATGCCGCGATGATTACATAATTAGAAGAGAATAAATATAAATTATATTTCTAAAATTTAGTTGAAATTGAATATTATATAAAAGGTTTCTGTTAATAAATCATTGCTTTTTGACAATTTGAAGTTCAAAAATCAGGAGGAAAACCAGATAAAAATAAATTAAAAGCTATATTATAAAAAAAAATATTATACACAAATTTACTACGAAAATTAATTTCTAAAAATTATTGAAGCATTAAATGTAAATACTTTAGGTTTTCTAAACAATTTTAATTATAAACATTTCGGTTCCAAACCAGTTTATAGTAAGATCGGTGCTTTTCTATTTTTCGCGTGCTTTTTTTAAGCTACTAATAGCTGGTTTTTAAAGAAAAAAGTACATTTGCCATAAATACCCAAAATCAAAATACTTATTACTATATTCAGAATTCCTTTATAATTAATTAAAAGAAAAAATTGTGTTACTTTGATAACATTGTTATTAACAATTATTTTAATAATTACCTTAATTTAATGTTTTTTGCTAAATATTATTCTTCTTAACAAAATGTAATTAAAAATACATTAAAAAATATACATAAACTGATTACATACACGAACTGAAATATATTGCTTATATTAAATCAAATGCAGTTTACGAACTAATTATATAATATGATGAAGATATTAATAAATATTGTGATTCTTCCTTCAACAAACTATTTTTATTTACCTTATCTTAAGATAATACAACTGTCAAATGCAGTTATTCGAAACGAAATTTGTCACTAAAAATTACTCTAAGCATTTTTCTTCTTCTATTAACCCAAACAAAAAGTTTTAGCATATAATTACATTTTTGTGAAATTTTTTATGCAAGAATGTTTTGAGGCGATTTTTTTTTTCAAATAGGACGACAATAAAATTCACAAAGAAGAAACTAAAATATGTCTTGAAATTATACTTACAAAATAGATATAAGATATTGAAAGTAGAATCAATATAACATTTGTAAAGTCGAACTCAGTTATTTCAGACTAAAACATATATATATTATATATATATATATATATATATATACACACACACACACAGATGGATAACAAAACTATAATAGTAAAATTGTTTAGTTAAGATTTAGTTTTCTAAAAATATATTTCAGTCACAAGCAATATAGTAACTGTGTTGGATTTAAATTGACTACATTAGTCATAGCTATATTTACTTATTTTGTTTAAATATGAAATAGCCCTATTCTATAAAAACTTCTAAATCACAAAGAATTGAATGCATAAGCAAACTTGGTTGTGCCCATCACATTATGCATTCGACGACATGCATTGCGGAACATAAAATTAAAAGCATGCGCCAGAAACTGGTTTCTCAACGGGGTGTTACAAAATGAAAAGAAAAATATCTTTCCAAGAAAAAATTATCTCTTGCCTTTGCCTATTTATGAGATTCTTATGAAAATTTTCTACCACAGTTTAACGTGGCTGCTGATGCAACCTGGAAAATATGCAGCATGAATTGTGTGGGAAAAATGCCCACATAAAATTATAGAAATATCATTATTGATATTTATGGACGGTCCAAAATAAAAAAAAAGGAATCATTCAAACATACTGATTCATACGAAACTTCTAAAGTTATTCTGAAATCATGTTATGCAATACAGAAAAGTACAATTTATGAGTCTGAACAAAGTAAATTTTTACCCTCATTTTATAAATAATTTAATAAATAAAATTACATATAATTATTTTCAACATAAGATACGAATGATTATTTTTTTCTCACATATCATTTATAAATTATTTATTATATTTTAACTTCAAAAATGGAATTATTTAAAAATCTTAATTACTTATTATCGCTAGTGATTTAAAAAAGTGTCTTGTGCAAAATTCCATTGTTCAAAGAAAAGAAGGGTGCGAATCACAAAGTGATTATTTGCCAACTTAATATATATATATATATATATATATATATATATATATATATATATATATATAAAATATAAAATATATACTCTTTACTTTGATGAATCATCTAAAACAGAGATCGCGCGGTTCTAGAAGTTGTTTTCCTGCTCTTAAACTACAAAACGATAAGCATTTGGGACTTACTACAAAATTGATATCGATTGTTTTGGCTACTAGTTTAATGTTGTTCTTTTGGGGGTTGTCCTTTTAAATAACTTTTTTATTGTTGTTGATAAAATAATGAATTTAATGTTTGTTTTTAGTTGTTTTAACAAATAAACGGTGGCAGAAAATTTTTAATCGTATGTTTTAAGTACTTATTTAATCATTTTTTTTAAATAAATGTTTATTTTATTTTTTCTGGTTAAATAAGCACTGAAGAACAAAATCAAACGATCCGGAGTTAATTTGGCGGAATTTACGCCAGCTTTTACTAGTAGACGAGATTTTACACATGCACCAAAAATAGTTATTATATCTGCAGCACGAAATCGTCACGCCATATCCCGGAATACAAAATGATTTAAAATTCTGCTCACGTCCTGCCATCGGTTATATTTTCTAGTTTTTCAGGGTGCCAAGAGTTAATTAAGTAAGAAAGGAATTCCTTGGCGAAAAACTTGGCGTCGGAAATTCTTTAATTCATTCTGTACATACGCAGCGTAATTTGAGTAGGCGGGGGTGACATATTTTCCGAAAGTTGCAGAAGCGGGTAGAGAGGAAATGAATCAACATTTTACCTCTTTCGCTGATTCGAAGGACGTGCATTGCGAAAACGTTCATTGAAGAAATTCTTCCTTTTTTAAATTGCAAATCGATGGGCATTCTTTTGCTGTTGGTCCTTCCACTTTCTTTTTGGATCAGGAAAGATACCTAAACATCTTGTCGACAGATGTCATGGCCCTCCTCCTACTGAATTGGCGATTATTGCCTAACGATGCGCGTTTAATCATTTTAAAGCCAGAATGCGCAATTAAATTCAAATTTAACAAACACACGAGTTGTGTCCTTGTGATTATTTTTCTGAGTTATGGTTGATTTCGTAATTGTTGGTTAGTCTTGGTAAATAAGATAGGCGCCAATAAAGAGTGTTTGAGGTGACACAAGTCTCCCAATTTTAAAGAGGACATCCTTTGCTTCTTGAATAAGCGGGAAAAAATAAATAAATAAATATAGTGTGATAAATTAAATATTTAATTGCAATTTTACAAAGGGAATTCTTTTATTAATTGATGTAGATCTAAGAAATGTGTATGTATATGTGTGTGTGTGTGGTTTCGAACTTCAGAAGTACTATTAAATAACATTTTAAAATATTCAAATTAAATGACAAGGAATCTAAAATTGAGTTTAACGAATTCAGAAATTTTATGTGGCTGTATATTTGGTTTATTTAAAATGTTTGGTTCATTCAATTTAATCTAAATATAAAATGTGCTTCTTTGCAGATATTTATCAATTTTTTAACACTCTCCCAGATTTAAAAAAAATTAATTAAAAAGGTAAATAAATATTTCAACTTTTAAATGTTAAAATATAATAATATACTTAAAAAATTAATATTCTTATTTTCCATTTCATAGCAGAAATATTCTTTAATCCAATAAAGAAATTATGTGGTGATTATCTTTCTGCATAAGCAAATTTGGAGAAAATTCCCTTACCTAAAAAAGAAAAGGAAAATGTAAGAATACTGTTATTAAAATAAAAAACATATAAATTATCTAAACATATAGATTAAACAATAAATTGTATAAATAAATTATTATACGTTTAAAAAAAGAAATGATTTTAGAAAACAGCTTAAATTGTAAATAAAATTCCATTCAATTTTTTATGTTAAACTTAAAATGCATAATATATAATTTCTTAAATATTTACATGTTTCATTAGCAAAATTTTTAAAGCATATATCTATTTTCGAACATTACAAAAAAATTACATTCTAATGCATTTTTAATAAAATGAAAAGAAAATACTTAAAAGCAAAAATACATAACTGAATAAAACGAAGGTTAAATTCTAAATATGCATACGAAAGACTTTTGTATGCAGTTAATCTAAAAAAAAAAACATAAGTTGATAAAGAGAAAGAAGTTAAATACACATAACATCTTCCAAAATAATAGATAACGGGTTATTCAAAGAAAAGGTAAATTTTTTCAAGCTGATTGTTTAATATATTTAATTTAAATTCTGAAATGCAATATTAATAATCGGAACATCACCCGATTAGGATTGCATATACTAAAGGTGCCGCACACACACTTTAGCAAAAGAAGTTCAGGTCAATCACTATTAATCAAGAAGAAATGACCTCTTTTTTCACATTCGTTTGATGTGATACGCGTGGGAAATTAAGACAGCAGCCTGAACAAGTTGAAGGATCAATTATTCATCCCAATTAATTCACTTAAGTGACAAGTATGTATCCATGTCAGTCAAATTTGAGTTTTGCAATAAAAAGTAGCACAAATTTAAAAAGCAGAAACATGACCACAGCGATGTCAAAGTTCAATGAATGTCTTTTTTTATTTTCAATCCTAACTTGCTATACAAGGCGAGCAACACTTACTTTGAAGCAATGTAATAGAGCTCAAACAAATTCTAAGCAGACAAATTTGACACTAGAGCAAAAAAAAAAATTGCACAGTTAAAAAACTAGTTTAGAAGCCAATTTGAACCAATCAAATATGTTACGAATAAGCGTTTATTTTGTATGAAAAAGATATATGTATCAATCTCTATGATAAACAAGAATAATGTGTCAGCAAAACAAAATTTTACATCAATTCATAATAAATTAACGCTTGATGGAAAGTTGATGTATACGTGTAAGAAATACATCAAAAACATTTTTGTAGCAAAGAGAATTCAAATTCAAGTCGCAATAAAAAAAAACAATATCACGATGTGGGTTAAGAAAAAAAGCACGTGATCAAATAATTTTTATTAATCCTATTAAATTTAAATACTTAAAAATAGAGTAATGAAAAGCTACTGAGTTCCTAAAAAATAAGAGCTAAATTTTTGTTAATGGTAGAAAAATTGATAAAAAAATTATTTTTAAAAATAAAAGAAATATTTCGTACACACAAGCAAATCTCTTAATAAAATTTTTAATCAAAGAAGTTTCCAGGTAATATTGTTTTCTGTGAGATACATTAATAATAAACATAATAATTTTATTATGAAAAATATGTTGTCTATATTTTAAAAACGTTTAATAACATAAAAACAGGTTTAATTTAATAAACATTTATTAAAACTTTGTTTCACTTAGTTCGATCTTTTTTAATATAGGCATAAAATACTTACAACTTTAACTTATTTTTAAATAACAAGTTATTTACAAGAATTAATTTATTATTATTTTTACAAGAATCAATAAACAGATGTAATATGCATATAATAGAATGCTTTAAATATTTAAATGATAAAATATAGTTTCTTTTAAATATATTTGTATATTTTCAAGAACTTTATTTCATTCGGCTTATGTATATTACATTCGAAATTATTTATTTTAACTCAGGAGTTATTTGAAATGAAACTTCATCGACATTAATAAAATGTCCAATAATTGATATGACAGTCAAAAAACTCCGTGCATTTTCATAAATCACCTTCTATGACGTAAACGAAGCAATAATTACATTAAACATATTATAAATCTATTATAATAACACTAGTCTAAGTAAATTATTGCTCCAATTCCACAACCAAAAATAGAAAAACGGGTGATAAAATGTGACTCAACTGAACATCAAGACCTTGCACACAACATCGCATTATCATCCTGCGAATGCTTATGCGAGAACCAGGACATTATATAATGGGAAGAAGCTATGCAGCACCCAATTGGAGTCAATTATCTTTCATATTTATAGCAAGCAGTCGCGTGTGTGCCTTAAAGGAACGCGACTCAGTTTTATTCGACTTCTCAATAAAGATCACTTAGACATTTTTGATGAATGAAAGCATCTTAATATCTTCCTCATTCCCGGTCAAGATTGTATGAGATTGTAAAAGCAGGCATGAGAGGGGAATTAAAGCATATTTTTACGGTACTGATCTGGATTCTAGGAAATCTGATATTAAAGAGAGGACTTCTTTTAATAGCATGAATACAGCTCGAAATAATTTCATGGCGAAAATTTACTGTTCCACTGGATATAAATTTTCAATCATCAACTTAATATATTTTGAGAACAGTCATTGTGTATTAGTAGTCCTTTCGGACAGAGCGAGAATTTGTACGATTTTATATTTTTGCATTTACTGTAATGATAGGTTTTCTTTTATTTGGATTACCATATTATATAATTCACTTCAAATGCCAAAATGCAATTACTACCTTTACTAAATAATCAATAAACTATAATTATTATTGGGTTTAATACATGTAGTTATATATTATAATTTTATATGTATAAAATATTTATTATACCATTCTTTAAATAAGAATAAATTATTATTTTTAACAAATAAATCATATTAGTTAAAAATAATTACTCAGAATTTGCATGAGAAATTGAATCTCATAGTGCTTACACATTAATTTAAAACTGTTTTCGAAAATTTTCGATAAACAGAAAATAGTTCACTAATTCTTTCCCATTTGAATTAGACTTTTAAATTTCAAAATAATCATAAATTAGCAGAAAATAGTTTAGTAACTCTTTTCCATTTGAATAATTGCGTTTTTAGAATGCATTAACAGCCATATTAAATAAATATTTTATTTGGATTACCATATTATATAATTCAATTCAAATGCAAGTACTACCTTTACTGAATAATTAATAAATCACTAAATTTATTACTGGGTTTAATACATATAGTTATATAATTTTATACGTATAAAATGTTTATTATACCATTCTTTAAATTAAGAATAAATAACATTAGTTAAAAATAGTACTGATTCAGAATTTGTTTGAGAAATTGAATGTCACAGTATTGATTTAAAACTACAAATTTAAAACTGTTTTCGAAAATTTTCGATGAACAGCAAATATTTTAGTAACTCTTACCCATTTGAATTAAGACTTTTAAATTTCAAAATAATCATAAATTAGCTTTTTCTGATAAAAGCTGAGGGCACTAAAACTCAGTTTCAGTATATAACTGCAATTTATATATTTTGGACATACTTTTATATAAAAAATGCAAATATTTGTTTCAATATTAAGAGTATTTTAAAAGAAATACATTAATTTGCAATGGAGCTAGGACTTACAACTTTCAAATGTAAAACAAATATGTTGTATAGGGTCAGTTGGAAATTAAAAGCAAAAAGCTCAATTTTAGATTTAATGGGTATAAGGAAAAATTTTTCAAGTCACACACTTTATAGACAGCAAACAGTTTAGTACAAAAGCTAATAACTTTTTTGAATGAAACATTCTTTTAGAGAAGAGTAATTTTGAATCATTTAACAACAAGTTTTGAAAGTATGTCTCAAGAAAAAAGATTAAGAAAAGCATGACCTTTAAGTTAAAATGCACTTAACTTGCTTTTTTGAATATGTTAAGTCGGTTAATGGATAAAGAGAAATCATTTGCGAGTTGCGAAAAATGCCGATCTCTTAAATAGCTTCTTTTTCCAGGTCAGAATGTTTTAAGATTACTTTTTTTTCCATTAAAGGTCTTAAATATTCATAATTCATCACTGTATGAATACGTATATTTATACTTAAACACATTCTATTACCACTTGTTTCCCATTTTTTGATAGAGATAATTCGAGAGAGAGTGAATATTTTCATTGATATATATTAAATTATGACTTTTAAAAACTATATCATGATATTTTTAGTTAAATTTATATTTAAACTTAATTTTTCTTTTAAAAAATATGTTTACAAAATTTATTTAAATTCGAATAAAATAATATTTTTCCCCCAAAAATAATTTCAAATATCAAACTACCGCATACCAAACTATATCAAAGAAGTACATATATTCTTAAATTACAAGCAGTTTTCGAAATAATTTGCCATAACATATTACAGAAACGAAAAATTGCAAATTTATAAGATTACAAATTATTTGTAAGTAACAACAAAAGACATGATTTAAATATTAAGTGAATATCGAATCTACAATATTATGAAATATCGACGAATAATATCACCAAGTTGAATTATTACATTTTACATGGAATATATACCATTATAAATTCATGCATATAAATCATATATAACGAGTTAAATATGATTTGTATTTTGTTATGTTTTCCCCACAAAAGAAAGTGAGAATACTTCCCGATTTTTAATCCTGAAGAAAAATATAGTTATTTCTTCAGGACACAGTCAAGTACAGTATTCATCAAATAAACTATACATTTGACATCCTAAATTATTCACTGATTTAAGGCTAATTGATTGATTGCAGTTTTCAGTTGAATCTTATTTTGAGACTTATATTTGAGATACCTGTTAATAATTAACAGATACTCATTGTTCTTTTCTTTGCCATAAATACTTCAGCCTCTTCATTCTCGTGTAATCATATCATTTAAATTTTAAGTATCATATAACTCTAACTGATGTAGTGCTGGCCCACCCGAAGGTATTCAGAGTATCATATAAATATAATATTTTTATATTCACACATGGAAGACAGAAAAAAATTCTAACGCCCACGCATCGCAATTAAAAATTTTTGGCCACTGTAAAGAGGGCATTGGGTCTCTTCCGTCAACCCAAAATGACCAAAGGAGCCGTGCACAAATTCCAACGCTTCAGACACGCGAATCGCAAATGAAGGCCGAAATGATTATTCCCACTAAAGAAAAAGAAAGAAAAAGAGTAGATGCCGGAAGAAAACACATTAAAACAGTCGCATGCTTGCCCCCTTTTTGGCACAAAGCCAAGAGATCCAGACTTGGGACTGATATTTCTCCCTCCACCCCGCTCTTCATCTTCCTCGGGATCTCAATCAAAAGATTGGATCCGATAATTTTGGAGTAAGAGTTTCCATTCCGAATTCAATCCAGTGATGACATTTAATCTGATCAAAAAAGAAGCGCTCGATTTATTTAAAAATAAAATGGAAAAGATTGAAGTACGGTAACCTTCGCGGAAGCGCAAAATGAAGATTCATAGACGAGATAGACACGTGTAGAGCCAGTGTTGGAAAAGTTAAGATGAATGAACGCATTTATGAATGGTTATTTTATTTCCGTTTGTAACAGATTACCGTAACGACTTCCACCAAAAATTCGCGAATGTAAAAAGGATAACGAGAAATAGCAACTTTATGGAAATATGACTTTCAAATAATGTAATACTAATTATACCGAAATCAATTCAAATGAAAAAATTTAGTTCGAGCTTAGGTAAATCTTATCAAGCTGTCAGAGTAAAAAGAAAATAAATTATTAATTAATTAAATTTTTTTACGTCATTAAAACAACATGAGTAAATATTATTTTTATGTAATAGCAATATCATGAGTTAATTAACACATTGAATAAGAAGATAAATTATGTTAATTTTTATTTTACAAGAATAAAAAAATTATAATATACTCTTAATAGAATAACACATTATTCATTAATATCAACAATTTTTATCATTGTTTATTAATGTTTCGTTTTAAAAGTAATCTACTTTCAATCATCATATTCTTCTTAGTCATTTCTTATCAGATATCAAAGTAATGAAGATATTTCATCTCACGTTTTTTCCCCTTAAATATAATCATTGAAAAACATGCATTTAAGATATGTTGAGATATTAGAATGATGATTATACGTTAGTGATTGAGAGGTGATATGATAAAACATTAGTAAATATATTTATCTTCCTCACTCGCAAAAATTTAAAATAATTTTTTTAAACTATTATTTGTAATTGTTCAATACATGTTTCATATTCTTAAGAAGTAGATTACAAACAAATAAAACAATTTAATATAACAACAATAGTATACAACCCCGAATATCCAAAATACAATAACAATAGTATTTTGAATATTCGGTGGGAATTAAAAGACAAAAGCTCTTCTATAGTCACAAAAACAAAACAGCAGTTGTAGATAAACTATGTACTTCCAATTCTCATATTTTAAGTACTTTATTGTTACAAAGGATAAGTATCATTAAACAGAAAGTATAATATATGAACTGTAAATAAATGCTTAAAATTCCTATATTATTGTATTTTTTAAGGGAAGAATTTACGATGTTTGAAACCGTTTCATGCCAAGTACCAAGACTGAAAGATCATCAATGACAATTTGGCTAGATATCGTAAAAGCACTCAAATCTGACACACATTCCACAAATCCTTGCGAAAACAATTCCTAACATTCAAAGCTCTATAAAACTTCCCATTCAAAAGTCTTTCCCAGTCCTCCAGATGGCCTAAAAAGCTCCCATCTAAATTTCACCCTCAAACAGTTACGATAACCATTTAGAAGTAAAGCAGCAACAAGTGCGACGCTGTTGTAACCGATCCCCCTTCACGAATCCGCCAAGTGGGAGAGTGATTCGACGCAGCTGTGCACAGAACAAAAAATAAAAGGGGCACTTGGCGATAAAAGAAAACTAAAAGGTTGAGAATCACATACTTGACATAATCAGGAACAGAGAGAAAAAAAAGAAATTTAAGAAGAATATAACCACGCACTCGACAGAACAAAGCACAAATTCAAAAGATCCGTTCCACCCTCTAAAACCCCGCCCGACCAGATGAGTGACGAAATTTGAGTGGCGTAAATAAGGTTGACAAAATTTTGAGAGTTCCCAGCATCAAGCAGGAGAAAGAAAAAAATGTGAGATGTTCCGTTAAATTCAAAGAAGAAAGAGTTGCTAAAAACTTCTTCCACTTGTGTCCACCAAGAAAAATGTTGTTGCAAATATAGCGACAAGTTAACAAACGAGGCACACTTAAAAAGGATATCCTTGCACTTGAAACCAGTGGACTTTTTAGTCCACACAAAGTAATAGAGAGAATCTTCCTACGAGAAAATTTAGCAAGTGGAATTTACAAAATATATTAAATCTTCAAAGTTCGATGCGCCAATTTAAATGTCTGTAGCATTTTATAAAACTGTCTTTAAATTACAGGTTAACACCATAAAAATTATTAATCCATTCAGTACTCAAAGTGTATTTTCATTGTGATATAAAGGTCCAGCTGTATGGATGAATACAAAATTCGAATAAACCAAGAACACGATGAATATTAACATAATAATACATACATTCTACAAATTTAAGTTTTTCCAAATTCACCAAACGCAAAACATTTGCTTACCTAAGCAAGATAATCTTGAACTATTGGAATAATTATTACCTTTCGCTCTAAAAGTTTAAATTCGTTTTCATTTTGACTTTTATCATGTTAGATTAAAAGGTAAAATGAAACTAACTTTTTACTAGGAATAATTTATCGGTGAAAGATATTTCACTCACTGTTGCAACATTAAGGCAGAGAAATAACAGCATGGATAAATAAAATCGAAATATACTGTTGAAAGAATACAGTAAAAATCGTTAAATTGAGCAGGGTTAATGAAGATATGCTTTTCTAAAGAATATTTCGAAGAAACGAAGAAATAAATCGGAATATTGATTTTTTAAACAGATTCTTGTATTGGCCATTAGAGAAATCAGATGTCAAACTGACAGCAGATGTTCAATAATTTTATCAAATTAACAAGAAAGTACACCCGAGAGAATAAATGTTCATAACTTAATTACTTTATGGCAAATATTTTGCTAAGTTTTCATTCTGCCATTATCCAAACAATTTAGAAATCCAATAAGTCCAAATAAATTAGGTTTTTCAATGTTAAGGTAAATATTTTTCAGCAAAATAGAATTTTACCAAACTAGATCAGTCTTAATCTAATTCTGAAAGACTGTATTTTAAGCTGACAGAGATTATGTACCAAGAAATAATTGCAATTTATGTTAAGCACTAACTATAAAAGAATCGAATGATTGTTTCTCATCAACAGAATCAAAAATAAGTGTTTATACATTGGATACAAATCATCAACAAAGTATCTATTGTTTACAGATGGCGCTCACAGCGCTGCGATGGGATAATTTCACACTAACCGTGTGATTAGAATGCCTCAAAGAATGTCATATTTACAAACCGATATACAAATTTAAAAAAAATAATAATCGAACAGATAAGACAGTTTCATTCAGGTTTCAAGATAAAAATAGACAATACACCCTTCCACCTGAAGACTTAAGAAAAGTTTAGTTAGTTAAAAGGAAATGACTGGTGCTCTATATTTTTCAAAATTTTCTGAGCTTCAACTGGCTGGAAAATAGAAAATTTACGATTTCATTCTTCAAACGATTCTAGGTTCTTTTGATCTCATTCTTTCTACATTTTAGAAGATTAAAATTTATAATTTACCCTTCCACCTGAAGACTTAAGAAAAGATTAGTTAATTAAAAAGAGAAGTGACTGGTGTTCTACTTTTTTTTTTCAAAATTTTCTGAGCTTCAACTGATTGGAAAGTAGGAAATTTACGATTTCATTCTTCAAACGATTCTAGGCTCTTTCGCTCTCAATCTTTCTACCTTTTAGGTTCCTTCCTTATCTTCACTAACTTCATGGCAAATATTTATTCTTTGAGTAAATAAAATTGTTATTTATACGGAGGTGCGATAAATAAGACGTAAAGATAGCAGCAATCTGAAGGAAGCCATCATTCTTTTTCGTTTCGATTGTTATTCCATATTATTTGCGAACGCGAAGACGAAGATAAAAGCGTCAAGAGACCCTCTCGAAAAGAGGATATCATTCGAGATAAGCCACATACCGAAACGGTATACATTACTTGATCCAATTCTACGTATCAGTATTAATTTATTTAAATATTTAAAGGAAAAATTTCAACAGCAATTAGCGATATCAAATACAGAATCCTGATAACGAACTTCTTTTATTATAATGAAAACTTTGCAACATATTTACGTCAATTATTAAGTCGGAAAAATATTTTCTTCATCAATCGTGATAGAATTTATATATTTCATTTTTTATATTAATATTTTCAAGTATCATATTTTAAATCTAAACTAGAACAACTGATTTCAAATTAGGAGTAAGTATTGCAATTTGATAATTTAGAAATTCTTTCGTTAAATATTAATTTTTAAATGCAATTAATCCTGATGAAGCAAACTCCAATATGCCACTACAATCGTCGTATGCAATAAAATGTATAGTCTCTTTGAACCGAGTTTAAAATTTGTATTTATATATCAATATAATAAATATTTAATTAAGACAAGAAATATGGCTATGAAATTGAATCACTAATAAAATTAATTCAGTCAACATATTCTGATAGCATAAAATGCCATAATTTTATTATAATTAATACCATAATTATTGAAATGTTATAATTTTTTTAATTATATATAACCATTTTTATTATAAATAATTATTAAACTCAATAATAACACTATAACTATTGAGATAGCACCATGAATAATATGTACTATTATACAGAATTTAACAAAAAAAGGCTATGTAAATAACAAATAGGAAAAGAATTCGGATGTTAATTGTATTGTTTGTTATCAACTGTTTGCTATTTATTGATTTTTTAATATCAAATTTATGAAACTTACGTAAAGTTTTTTACATAAATTAATATTATGCGATGAAAGTAATATAATAATTTCCTTTAATAAATGTACTTTTTTCCATCAATAAAAAATCGATACTAGACTCAATGCAACTATAAAGAACATTTAAATATTTATAGCAAATTACAAGAGCTAAAATCATAATAATCAAATGAGCAAAAAATGTCTACAATCTTCTATGGAAAATATGCTTATATCATTTTAGTAAACTAATAGATTTAAAATATGTTGAAAAGCGTAAGTTTTTGACTTATTTAATAACTTGGGTGGCCTATACTTCAGAGTGCCCCTTGGTTTCTCGCCATTTTGGGTGATGCTAAATATAGCGATAAAAAATTTTTTCATTAAAAAAATCATATTTTTACATTCAAAAGTATGTAAAATTTGTGTAGTTCTTAAAATTTTGTATCACTGTCTTCATGTTTTCAGCAGTTTTACTTTCTTTAAAAAGTACGAAAACACGTTCGGCGACATAAAATCGCCAATTTTCGCCAAGGGGTCACCCCAAAAAAATACTTTTCCCAATAAGTTTATCTGATGTTCTTAGATAACTGATGAGTTCAACTTAGCTGTTACAAATCTGAGAACTTTTCATGACATAAGCAAAATAATTATTTACAAAAACAGGAACAACGAAGTATACAGAAAGCAAATTGCAGATAACATCAATCACCTACACAAAGAGATTCACGTCTTACAACATTATCTTTAGGTAATAACATCAAGACCATTTACTGTTTGTCCAAGAGCTTGTTTGGTACGAAGGTCGTATTTACGAAGAAAACAAAACTTGAAAAACAGCCAAGCACTAAGAAGCAGTTTAGGTTCTTAAAAAGTGTATATCACATGGTATGGCTATGAAAAATCGGTATACTGTACCGGATAAATTTGAGAAACTCATTTACCTTCCCAAATCTCTGAACAAATCATATATTTGTGAGCTTAATCATTTTTTATTAAAGGGGTAAAATAAAGCATAATTAAATATAATGCTAAAGCTATGTATTTCATGAAGTAGTAAGCTATAAATGTTAAAATTTTTTCGAATTCCAAGAAAACATTTTACAAAATTTACATTCGCAACAATTTTTAAATTTTACATATAAATTGTTTCGAACCATTATTACAATAATTATATAATAAGTAGCAACTAATCATACATTAATATTATTAATAAAACTGAAAAAAATTTTATTTATTACAAATGTGCCCAGAAATTTGGCTATTACGCCATTATTTCTCAAACTGACAAAACAAAAAGATAACTTAAAAGGCTGGGATCAGAAAATTATTTCGCATCTCACTGATGTCAAAATTCGATTACATATTGAACTTAGTAATCCTTAAAACTGCAAAGGAATAAATGATAAATAAGATTAATTTAAATACCAAGAAACCATTATAAATGGTGATAATTACATCTAGGCTAAAAATACTGAGTATATAATAATTTTGGCACTGACAGAATATGACAAAGAAAATAACCTTCATCTTTCTTTATTTTTTAAATCATCTTTCATTATTATATTTTTTAAAGGAAGCAATTATAGCTAAATTTCAAATTAAAAACCCCATAACTTCGTATTCATTTTTATATCAGTGCCTTGTTCTTTTCAATTCGATTCTAAACATTATTACATGCGTTGACACTTTTTGTTTGGAGCAGTTGATGATGACTATTTAAAAATTAGTTTCTATTTTCATTTTAACGCCAAATTATGACTGAAATACTATTAAATTTTCAATGGCACACCTCCAATTAACTTCTATTTACAAAACCGAACATTGGTAATGACATTGCCCATGCTCTCATTTGACCCATTAACAGGAGCGTTGAAATACTCTCTTACACACATCCCAATAATGCACATTCACTTAATACGTGTATACATTCTCCTTTTCAGAGAGACGTGTAATCCATCATACGTGATGTTGAACACACAATGAACAAGTCTGACGTCCAATCAATCAACTTCCTCCTTCGCATATAGAGTTGCACGTGAATCTGTTTTGTAGTGGGAAGGAGAATGTATGTACACGGACAATGACAGCGCGCGTTTAGGTATGCTGTACCACGAGTTATAATCAACGAATAAAAAAAAAAAAGATTATCAGCATTACAGAGTTCTCCAAAAGCTAGGAAATAAGATAAATTATGTTTCAGCAAGTAATCAAATTTGCGTGGCAGCAAAATTTCAGGAGAAAAATAATTTAAAGCATCTTCATCATAAAATCATATTTTACCATTCAGTGTTTATTATTGTATTTCATGACTTAAAAAGTAATATATATTAACATGAAAGTATTTTTAGTATTTTATACTTTTTAATGGATAAAAATAAGTCCTTTACCTCACAGATTTTACTTAGATAATGTATACTTAAAATATCCCAAATTAAAAAACATGACACGTAATTAAAAGTTTCAGCAAAAGTATCTCCCAACTATCTATCTATCAAAACATTAAGTAGCAAAACAAAATATCATCGCACATGAACTAATAAAACTTCAACACAGAAAATTTTATATCCAAATTATCTACAATAGTAAACTTACACAAAAAGCGAAATACATACATAATGGAATTTTCAACGTTTACCATGAAATTTGAGGACTAAAAATTTTCGTAGATATAAAAATTAAAAAAGGAGAAAAAAATTAATAATTCGAAAAATTTACAATACTTATTTGAATAGAAGAAAACTGCTTATATAGAATACTGTTCCAATATCAGAGATATTTTTAAAACAGATAATTACCTTTACATTTCCAATATAATATGATTGATGTTTACAGTAAATAAATAGTTTCAATTAAGAGAAAACTGTTTAAAGACATTGATTAAAAAACAGCCCAAACATAAATTCATTATAAAATTTATGTTAGTAAATTTATAGTTTATGGTAGCAACCAGTATTCTTATGCAATATAAACGATTTTTTCATTTTGGCCCAAAGAATGATTTTGGAACATATTTTTAGATATTTTTCATATTGCAATTGCAAATATTACAAGTAATCTTCCATAAAATCTAATTTTTCAGACTAAGGTAAAAAATAAAAACATTAATAACAATTTAGCAGTTAAAAGACCGAAGAATTCCAAATTCTAAAATGATAATTCGAACGAGCTCATTTCTCGTTCGAATTATCTGCTCCGATCAAATAAAGTCAGCTGAATGAATCCATCCAAGATTTACGAGATCAACGGCTACATTCAAGTTCAATTAAGCCAATAAAGTCGTAATGAGAAGAAGAACTTTTAAATAGTAAGGAATCTGCAGAATGCAGAAGTGTACAAGAAAGAATCACGTTCCCACAGAGGAATGTGTAAACAGCCCTACAACCGCTCAGGACCGGATTTCTCGAAGTGTGTTCCCAGAGGCTTAGGAGGTAATGACACTAACTTTCACTTGGATTCACCGGCAGCTACGGCCATAGCTTAATCAAAAACAACATTAAAATTAATGAAAGTGATGAAGAGAATATATGTAGCCTGCTTTAAGTATAATCTGCTAAATGGCGGGTGACAAAAACAGATACCAAATTTTCTAGTAAATCGCACTTCATGAAAAGATTTTTTTTAAAAATTATATTTAATGTAAAAGGAACAATTTTGGAATTTTGACTTTAATTTTATAAGACAATCAAAATTTTTAAGTTAACATAACTCTGATAATATCTTATTACATATACAGAGACAGTATAATCGCGTAAAAAATTATTTTTACAATGATTACTTTCAAGATTCTTTTAACAAGATTTGCTGCAATATGTACTAGTGCCTGGGCTCAAATATTTCTGCTTAAAATTCAGTGAAAAACTGAAGAAATGTGAGTATTTTAATATTTATTCTTTAAACACATAATAAATTAGTAATTAATCAATAATCAATATTGTTATTTTTTAAATAAATATCTTTTCATATACAGAAACTCTTACAGATTAAACATTAATATATTTACAAGTAAGCTTTTTATTTCAAATTATGTATTGTTTATTATTTAATTCGTTATAAAAATCGCAGTATCAGTCTACAGATTCAAATATTTGTAGTTTGACCGCATGTATAATAAAATTAAACTTCCTTAATGTGCCCGCTTATGTTTTATTATAAATTATCATTTCGAATAAAAAATAAAATAAACTCAGAAAATACAAATATTTTCTTTAAATGTTTTTGTTTTGTCGAATTGAAAATAAATTGGATAAATTCTCGAAAAAGAATGATGAATGATATTTTACGATAATTGCAAAATTGTTTTCAATAAACATAAATAAAAATGTTCAAGTTTCTAAATTAAAAAAAAAAAAATCAATAATATTTTTATTTTGATTTCAGATATTTATTTCCAGTAAGGAAGTAGTATTTATTTTCATTTATTCTTGGGTTAACGTTCTTATCTGCCATATTCGTGTCCGGAGAGAGAAAGAAAAGTAGTTGCTCATCAGAAATTTTAAAGGAGGAAATGTTTCAGTTTTTCACCTGTTTCATTCACGATAATGATCATGTGTATCAACGGTCAATCACGACTGTTGCCACAAGTTTTCTTCCTCAACAAAATAACGCTCTGTATTTGATTAAATAAATTCCTCAGAAAATTTTACTTACATTTATCGTCAGATGAATGTAGTTTATAGACAATTAATTATAAATACAATTCGTCTTAGTTCTCGTTTCTTTAAATTTTATTTTATCCATTTATGGATAATAATTAAAATATTAGACTTAAAAATTTAATTTAATAAAGTTATCATAATTCCAAGATCTAAAAGCTAATATGGATAAATAACGATTCATTCTGATGATTTTATAAGCTTTGTTCATTTAAAAACAGTAAGGAATTTTAATAGAATTTGTTGCATATTTAACATAATTAAACTCTATTGTTAGCAGTAAAATATAGGCATGAGGCTTGGTAATTAATAATAATTTTATGGAAAATATAAATCTTCCACTCTCAACATTCGGTTTCAGCATTTAATTTAATATAAGCAAGCACATATTTAATAAGACATAAATAGGAACTTTGAAAAATTGCAGATGCGATCATTTCTTTTCACTAATTGTCTTTTTTCAATCATTTCAGAGTCCAATAAATCAGGGAAATAATTTAGGAAGAACCTTATTTGCATTTGAGATTTGGAGTTATTTTCTAGCTGTTTTAAGACAGAAATTGAAAATATCTATATAACGAACTCGAATAATAAAAGATTAAAAATGATATTTACAATAAAACCCCATCTTTAAACTTTCTTGAGTAAGTGGAACACTTTTTTAAAATATTATTATGTGTCTCCTTCTATCACATCTAAAAATCCAAGCAAAATGTTCCATTTCAATCAATATTTATAAAAATATTATTGCACAAAGGTAATAATTTGCTATGCATAACTTGAATTTATTGTAAGTAATTAAAGTAATAAAAATTAGCATATATATTTAATTTAATATTGATAACTATGTAAATATTTGCATAAAATTGTACAAAAATGTGCAAAAAATTATAATAACTCAAATTTTAATATTTTACAAAACTTTTACTTATTATTAAACATTTTATAGCTATTTTAACTTTTCAGCAAAATCTTCATATCATGTTAGGTATGCTTATAATAACAAATATTTCTCATATCAAGTAGATAATTATTGAAACATGCAACAAAAATAATAAATATCTTGGAACTTTTCAGTTACGTTAAAAATATTAGACATAAGTTATGAATATGTAGCCAAACACGAGGAAAATATTTAAAAAAAAGTTAAAATTAATTATTTCGCTAATGCAAGTTAACAATACTAACAATCGATAATTAGCATCAATTGAAAACAAGCATGATGTACAGCAACATTATCGATAACAAAGTAATTTCCGATCATGATTTGAAACAAAATTTCAAAAGGTAACTTATTCGAGAATATAATTGTTTTCTTCGGACGACGATTCACGAATCTGATAGCTAATTTAGTAAACAAAAGCAAACACGTTCCATTAGCAGATCGGCCAACATTTTCTCATCTGAAAATACAACGGGAGCAACGGTTGGAAAGAAAACAAGGGTTTAATTATTATCACGTGCTTCTGATTTGCGGAGAACTCGAATCACGTTTTGGGATTTTAATCATTAAATAATATCTGAGTTTTTTTCTTCAAGAATAATAGTCACGTAAGGGCCAAGAGTTTAGCCATGCGTTACACATTCAACATCTAGAAGCAGCTGCCTAGCATGGAATGGCAAACACTGGTCTCCCATATGTGGCAGAAACAGGAGTAATTACATCGAAACAACATGAAATCTGAAAGGCTAATTTCCAATTTCGCAACTTCGCATACATTAATAGCTCGATCAAAGAAAACAAAAATTAATTAAAAACATCCTATAAATACAACGTAACAGACACTCAAAATTAATTTTATGATGCAATCATCTTGAAAAACATTAATTAATCTATGCTCTGATAAGCATGAATTTTCGTATAAAAATCAAATAAAGCATTAACGCGATCCTTAAATTACTATATTAATATTCTTCATCAATTATTTTTATAATAATCTAATTTGGAAATTTTCTGAAGGCTTTAAAAAAATGTTTTCATTTTTTTAAAAATTTTCTATGAAGTCTTAGAAAACGTATGTATAATGAATTAATCACAATTTTTATTTTGTCTTATTACATGAATGAACTGGAAGGAGACTTTTAGATAAGAAATATTTGTGATGAATTCAGTACTACTTTTTGAATCGATGTATTGGAATGGTAATTCATATTTCGCGTGATTTATTTTTACTATAATCAAAAGTATTCAACACCAATATATGTTAATCGTTTTCAACCTTTACTTTATTAATAACGAAATCAGATTAATTTCCATAACGCAGTTATCAATTATAAGGCAAATCCTGTGAAAATGTTTTATGTAATTAAAATTATTAACAATTTTAACAACATTTCTTAACGTACGAATTCTTTTATGATTGCTTATAATACAGTAGAGTTAAAAGTTTATTTTTAATGTTGAAATATATAAGAAAAATTGGCATTAACTTATATTGACCATGGATTCTAAACTTTTATTGAACGCTTAGAAAATTATCAGTAAATAATCCTCCATGCAAATGATTTTAATGCATTGCCAAAATGATTTTGAAATTTGTACAAAAACAATGCAATTTAAAGTAAACAAACTGTAATTTTTAAGTTATTATAAATTCGATGATTATATGATCTAATTCTCATTTAACTTAGTTAATACAAAGATAAATTAACACTAAAAAGAATAAAATAAAAAATCTTCACGATTTCTAAGGATGTAATGTAATTGTTAAAATTTAGTAAAATACCCTTTGAAATAAATAAAAAAAATTGCAACAGATTTAACTTATTAAACTTGATAAATTTTGTTATTATAGATGATTACTTGTATTTAAAAAATGGTCAGAAAATAACAATAATATATTTTAAAAATAAAAAAAAAATATTAACTCCACTTGGAAATTATATTTTCTTAGGCATTTATTAAACATTATTTATTAAACATTATGAAAATTAGAAATTAATTATTCTTATATCATTATTTATACGGAAAAGAACGTTTAAATTTTAAGAAATCTTTTCTTATGTTTGGATTTAGTGCCTATACTTTAAGGAAACAATTTTCCATTAATTAGCAGTGTTTTTAATTAGATACTTATTTCTGTAAAAAGATATCTATTGAAATATTCTGAACAATGATATATATATATTCTGAACAATCATATTACAAATGAAACAGCAATTTTAGCTGATGTCTGTTTATCAAATGTATAAATTCTACAATTTTAAAATAATACAAACACTTTTAGAATAAAATTCAAAATTCTATTCCTGATTAAATTTCTTTTTCACAGGAGTAATTTAAAAATTTAAAAAAAAACTGACATTTTACTTTCGCGCGCGTGAATTTAATAATAAAACCGTCAAAAATAGTATGTTTCATTTGAATTAGATCAATGAAAAATATTAAAGCAAATTTAAAATAATTGATAAAGCCCTTTTTCATTTAACTATTTCAACATGATTAAAAATTAGACGAATTAACATTACAACTGAAGAAAATTTTCAGGGGAAAGCTATTTCAAAAATTTTAAGAACTCATAACGTGAATTACGATAACAGTGGGTGAATTGTTTGTTAACATTTCTTACAGTAAAATATATATCAAAAAAGCGAGGCATTTCATGGTTAGGAGAATGATTTATTTCCCATTGTTACAACGGAATGTTAAACTTCATACAGAATTTCATCAGGATTATTAGGATAATAGTTACTCTGATATGTTTGTCAAGTAAAGTAAATGAAATGCAGCTATACATTACCTTTCTTCCGAATTTGCAACCTTCACTTTGTTTATGCCTGTTGCTTTATTTCAGAAAACATCATACATGCCTACATCAACTTGGAAATGTAAAGTAGCTTACACACTATACATAACTCTCTTTTTCGACAGAATTTATTTTTCGGAAATTAGCGAAGTGTTTAATTTAAATAAATATTTTTCTGTTAAAAGACATTTATAACTTGTTGCTGTTTTTTTTATGAATGCGTCAGTTAGTTGTAATAAATTATATAAATGGTCCTTTCGCACATTCATTACAATTGAAGTTACGTGAACTAGTAAAATCGTTTTGAGAAGATTAATTTAGCTCCGATGACAACATAGGCAAGACATTATAATGGTTATATACTCCAAAGCTTCTTTTCTATTTTTTTCTCATTAAATTTAAACAAAACTATCTTTAAATTCAAAACAAAACCTTTTTTTTAAGCTTAAGAATTGTAATATTGGAAGTAAATTAAACTTGGAACAATTTTCCTCAACCAGCTAATTTTTAACATTTCTTCGTAGAATGTTTAAAATATTATTACAGCATAATTCTTTACAACACAACTTGATCAGACGATTTGGTACATCAAGAGCACCGAACTTGTTATTTTGAGATTAATCAACAAAGTCCTTTAACCATGAACTCGTATAACGTGAGGGAACAGCATTAAAAACGATAAAAATCCACAAAGGCCGGTTTTGTGTGCCAGTTCACTTCCTTATGCCATTGTTGCAGTTAGGAAGATAACTTGCCAAGGTCTCGCAAAACACCTGTCACGTTCTTCATTTTCCCTCCAATAGGTGTCGCCCCCGGACTCCCACGATTTCTAGCATTTAACCTCGACAACTAAATTCCATTGTCAAAATGTGAGACAGGAAGATTATGAGAAGGAATTTCTACTCTTTTTTTGTTCGGGGAAAAATAATAATATCATTATTATTTAAATAACAAGACTATTTGAAATCTCCATTTCAAAAAACAAAATTCTATAAATTTAAATATAACTCAAAAAGGTCATCAGATAATAAAATCTCTCCGCAATTCATTGTTGGTAAGTAAATTAAGCTTTAATCAAGGGTATGGCCTTAGTTGTTAGATGCAAAGTTTAGAATCTGAAAAAAGTAAATAAACATTCATTTCAATTTTTTTTTTAAAAAAAAGCGTAAATTTAGCTTGGAAAAAGATGAAATTGTAATCGTGACGGGCAGTTCAATTATTCAACGTAAATTCAAATATTAAGATTAAGGACATATATCAAAATAGAATTTTGAATAATAAATTACCTTCAAAGTTTGCATTTTTATATCCATCGTTTTCTGATTGTATTTCAAAAACAAAATATGCTATCAAAATTAATTTTGGGGATATCGCTTTGAAAAATGCGTAAAAAATTGTTAATGTCATATTGCCAAAAACAAGAGCGTTTAAAGAAGTTTTAATTTAAAACGTGAAAACTATAAGGTGAAGAAGCAATAACATAAGTCAGTATATCAGAAAATAAATTATTTTCTTTCATACAGGGAATTTTAATATTATTGTTTGTCGCAATTTTGCATTCCACCACATATTTATTTATTATTCCTCTTAAAGTAAGAATTTTAATTAGACGCAAATTAATTACTCTCATACGAATTAATTATAATTAATAAATAATTTTAATTAATTAATTAATTAATTATTTTAATTTCAGTAAACTGCATTACACACACAGTTGAAGATTCAATAATAATTGAAGTTTAAAAGTCAAAAATAACGATGCGCGATAAACATAATGACCCAAAGATATAAATTAGCCTTTTAAGTTGGGCCCAAGAAAAAAATAGTTAGTATTTCCCAAGAAAAATTATATCAAATGAGCAATTTAAATAGATGTAGAACATGCAGAAGAAGCATCTTTATATCGCATTAATGAGACCACAAATGGAATAGGCGAATAGAGCGCCACTCTCAGAAAAAGGAACTAAACTGAGGACAAAAGAAAAGAGGGAGATTGTGTATGTATTAATAGCAGGGTCCCAAAGGTTTCCTCCGGATGCAGACTTCTGCGGAAACGCCCTCTTTTCGGGTGTTGCACCCAAAAAAGAGAGAAAAAGCCTCGCCAGGGAAAGAAGACAAAAATAATGGCCCATTAGTACAAGGGGCTCTGCTTAGAGCTTTAAAGTAAACTTTATGGGTATACTTGTATCTGTTTTTCAAAATTTCTGAGGAAAGATTTTTTTTAACTTAAGAAAAATTATACAAAGTATTCACTCAAAAATGTATCTGTCTTAATCAAGAGATATGTAAAATATCAAAAATGTAAGACAAATATTTATATTATCCATGAAATGTATTAAATCACAGAGAAGTTTATAAGAATAAAAATACTTTTATTTAAATGATTAAAATATTTAAAGATTTAAAATATTTAAAATGTTTATAACTATACACAGGTAAATATGCTTTATATAAGTTTAACATAATAACTTATCTAATAACATAATAACTTATCTCTTAAGAAATCATAAAAGATAAGTTTCAATAATCAAAATAATATATATATATGTAACAGATCTATATTAACTCTATACTGATAAGAGATGGAGTTGCTGCCCAATAGAATGAACTTACAAAATATTCAATACCCAATAAGAAATAGAGTTAGATGATATAGAAGAGAGATGTGAGAAATGGAAAGTGAAACATCTGGTTCATAAATAACTTTGTTTATTATTTGTAACGAACCTTATAATCTTATATATTGCCTTGCTTATTATTATGAAGTATTTTCTTTTGTAACTGTTTTAATCGTGTGTAATGTAGTAATAAATGTTTTGTTTTCTATTATTCTGACTTCCATTTTTTCTTACGTTCTAACATATAGATATATATACATCTGACATTTTTTCATCAATGCAAATAGTTATGTTCTTGAGGGCAATACTTTCGTTTGAGCATCTTATGAAGTCTAATATCTTTCACGAATAAAACTTCATTAAAAATTATTAAATTTACAGATATGACTAACACGACTTAATTTTATTAAATTAACTCTTCTAAAATTATATAGATAAGACTAATTTTTTAAAAAAAAAATTAGATACAAATCGTTATGTTTATTTGAATAAATACACCATGGAAGATAAGAAATTCTCATGCCACAACACTTGCAAGGAATCCAAATGGCACTCTGCAAGTGTGGAGGCATGAGAATTTAATTTGCCACCCACAAAATATAGTTCTTATGTAAGAAATTTCGGTAGTTAGCCGTTTCCAGTTCGGCAAAAGACGAAGAACAGAAAACTTTTGAGTACTAATCTGGACATCCATGCGTGCGTAAAAAAATTAAGCAACATGTCAATCCCGCTATTCAGCAACGGTCAGTACCAAATAGTGGAAATTTCCCTTGCTAAAATACGGTTTCAAACTACTTTTCTTCTTGGCATTTCATATTTTAAGTGTTAATCAACTATAAATTTTTATTAAGTTGTAGTGGTATAGTAACAAAGAGACAATGCCAGTTCTGATGTAGAAATCATTATTTGAACACAGCAAAATTGTGAAGCATTTGCTGTTTGTATAATTTGACACACTAACCAAAAAGATAATCAGAAATCGACAGAAATCAATTGTTATTTGACCTATTGAAATTGCATTACTAACTGATATTTTTTTTTTTTTTAGCCTCGAAGTACTAGTTTGACACAATATGGCTTCTATAATTTAATAAAGATTATTTTATCGCCTATTAAAAAATTTCTCTCAAATTTGGCCTAAAAAACACAGTTATATTCAATTGATCAAAAAATTATGGTGCAATTCATTCACAATCAACTAAAATTCTCTTTAAAAACAAAGCTTCATTTTTTATACACAAACTAAAGAACTTAGACATATGCTGATTATTTCTACTTTTCTAATTCAAAAAAAAGGAAGCAGGTGAGAAGATCATCGCTTTGTTGTGAATCCAATGTTCCAATGATATCACTGGAAAAAAATTCCTATTTTTTTATTATAATTACTTCCTCAGATTTCTTCTCGTTCAGCTGTTAGAAAATACGTACGTAACAAGTAGAGAAACCTTTTCTTTTACTTTTTTTTAATAAGAAAAGAAGTTTAATGCACTCTAGCATTGCTCTTCTCAGTCATCCTTTTCAATTAAGAAACTAAAAATGAATTAAAAATATCTTAAATTATTGTAATTTTTTTTAGTAAACTTAATGTCCGCAGTATAAGAAATATGTTAGTCAATCACTCCAGTAACCGATATAAATGTATTAAGCAATATTTAACTTTAATTTCATATGTAGACAATAAATATATAGAGTTAAAATTATAAGATATAAATGTCTAATATGCATTTCAATTAATATGCAACTACAAAAAGCAAAATTTAAAAGAAAAAAATTGTTTTAAATTTAAAGCTTAAAAGAATAATTTATAATTAAGGTAGAAGTGTTGTAAATGCAACACTCTATTTTCTCAAGCACAAATATAACTAAAATTTCGAATTGCACAATTTATTGAATTTGTACAATTAAATAAAGCATAAATAACATAAAATAAAATTAAGTTATTTTCTTTAAGCATTCCATTGGAATAAAATTTACTTAAAATAATCTGATTTTTTTAATCTTTTCTTTCTTTCTTTTTTTTGTCAAGTTTTAAATTTTAACAATATAAAAGCTATAGTAATAATTTGTGTTATATGCATGGTTAAAAGAAAGAAAATGCCAGAATGGTTAAATTTTCAAATCAAATGACAGGATAAAGTCGTCCTCGTCACAGCAATTATCAGAATTTCGCAAAATTTCCTTAAAATATGTTTCGAAAAGTTAGCAGTTTGGACATGAACACAATAGAAAATGGTTGACACAAAAGAATGGAGAAATGTTCTGTGTAGCGTGTTTCAAAATAATTACGTTTGTGAATTATTTTTCAAAAAGTTGAACTGCTTCAAGAAAGAGTAAAGGAATTTAACGTCATGAAAACACGAAACTGATTATAACGGATTATTAAATAAGGATGTTAAACAAAATTTACGGAAAAAAGGGTAATGTATTTAAGCTATTCTTTAATAATGATTAATGATAAGATTCAAATTTAAATAAATAAAACATATGGGAATCATCATTCATCCAACATTTTTATTCTGCATTTGTTACCAGTTCCTAACGTAAGCATACAGACATGTTTATTTGCGGAATTGACAGTGAAACTTTTTTCAATTGGCTTGTGCGTCCTTCACATGAAAAAAAAATTCGAAAAACATTCTTCATAACTTGAGTCATTGGCGGGGAAACGAAAAAAAAAACTATATGTGACGTAAACAATAAATAAAAAAATAAATAAAACAGAAATAAATATCTCGTTGCGACAGTAGTGTTTTCATTCGAGTCGCGAACTGGTTTTGCGAGTTCTACACATTTCTTTCTCTCATCCCCTATCTACGTCGTGTAATAAAAAAAATATTTTTTGAATCAAACGTAAAAAAAAAAAAAAAAAAAAAAGTAAGAAACGGCAACGAATAAAGAAGCCAAAATGGCGGACGTCACGCTTACATAGACGTCCCGCCAATTTTTAAACAAAGAGCTTTTGACGTGTTTTAAGAGACGTTTACAAAATTTTAACATTCAATTTTTTTTTTATTATTAAAGCACGGTTTCGTGAAATAATGGTTTAATTAATCTGAAAAGATATTGCATAATATTCTTACGAACAAGTTTTTACAGATTTATTTACATAATGATAAATTACAAATAACAAAAACATTTTTATTTGTAAAAAAATAGAAATTCAGAAACATTATTTTTGGTTTCATAATATGCAATTTGCAATTTTACGTATTTTACTTTGAATGAAGTTTTTGCAATTTTGGTATGCATTATATCATTTAATGGTACGAGTTTAAATTCTCGCCAGCCAGGAAAGTCGGCACAAATGCTACACAATTGACGCCAAATCCTTTCATATTGAAAAAAATATATTATTATATATATCGAACTAATAACTAAATAGATCCGGTGAAGGCACTGCAGAAGTTATACTAAATAAATACGCAATTGAAAACGTAACAAATATTTAATAACAGATAAAAATAACAAAAACTTTTGGCCGATTAAATCGACCCGAGCTGAGAAACATAGTTCTCCTACAAAAGCAAGCAAAAACAAAAGTGCGACTAAAAACTATATAACAAATACAAAATACAAGTTGCAAAGAACGCCCTCTAGCGTTCAGGCAGTACCAAGTGGGTTGCTGCGGATTGATATTTTCCACACATATTATTCGTTTATGCACATTTATTAAGAATTTAAACCAAAAGCTTATTTTTTTAAAGAAGTTCAAATAATGTTTTCCAATATACGATTTAAAAATATTCAATTTATTTGCAAAAAAAAATTAATTAGACATAAGGGTATTTTAGATTCAGTATTCTAACAACAAAATGACTACTTAAATGAGAACCCAAACAAAAATAATAATAACATTACTCAAGGAATAAGATTATACTCCTTTCAATATTTTTTAATTCTTTGCATCAACAATAAATAAATCTGAGGGCAGTCAAAACAGAGATATATAGAAACCTTAAAATTAAAAGTTCTTTTTCGAAAAGAATGCTCTTCGGTCGCCATTTTTACGTTGCAGTGTCATTGTTTATCTGACTTCAAGTTAAGTCACATCGCTCCTTGGCGCATTTTTTTAGGTGACTGAAACCAATAATTTCTAAATTGTTCATTCGTATTCTATTCGGTAGTAAAAAGATTAAAAATTTTTTTCCTTGGTAAAAAGCAGAGGATTTATTAGAATTGAATACTTGTTTAAAGCAACAAACAGTTTATTAATCAAATTAACGACCATGCAGTTTTCTATTATTGGCGAAAACTAGTGTTTATATGGGCGACAATTTTTTCCTTGTTCCCGAGACTTTAACCAAGTATCTATCTCAAAACGAATTTTTTAAAGCAAAAAAGATCGTTTGAAGTTTAAAAATATTTTTCGAACTTAATTCCATTAAAATTATTTTTAGGGATTAATTACAAATATTTCAGAATAATATTAATTACGAAAAATAATATCATAAGTAAAAAAAAAAATGACATTAAATCTATAAATATAATTTTTAGTGATGAAATTGAAGTAATTGATTAAAATTATTAAAATGATAAAAAACGAAGTTAAATCTATAATTATAATTTTTAGTGACATAATTGAATTTATTCCATATTGCATATCTCATTAAAATATTTTCTTCCATATATATAACATTAGAAATAATTACATTTTTGACATTGGACATAGAAGCAAAAAAATCAGTAAAAATAATTCTAAATTTTATTATACATTAATAGTATTCAAATTATATTACTGAATTTTTTAAGGTCGAATATTCTAATACCTTTGATTTTGTCATTGTTTATAGAAAAAGATAAACTAGGAAATTAACAGAAAATAATTAATAGGCCTTTTTAGTGAAAGTCACTAAAATTTCAATTACACCTCAAAATATTTAATAAATCCAAATTGAATTAGTGTTGTTGTTGTTGTTATATACTAATGACACTTGGACAAGCCAAGCTCGCTATGCCTTGGCTATGCGAATTTAAGTCAATTGGGAACGTCTTTCTATTCTTGAATTAGTAAAAATGATATGCAAGTAAAATATCCAGAAATTTTTTGATTTTAATCACTGAAAATCATAAATAAATGTGAACGTATGCCGAGTAATTCTAAAAATAAATATGAAAAGGTAACAATTTTTAGTTTTTATCCATAGCCTGGAATGCGAAAAATGTTATTTATCCAAATATCGGAGCTCGAGTTGAAATAACATAGGAAATCAATAACAAAAGACAATCATCTTGCTATGGTAGGTGAGCGAAGGATTTTGCAGGAACACTTGTCCCCAAGGTCGCACATCATTTTTCAAGGTTCTGGAGCATTCTTTAATGCAAACAATCGAAGAGAGACATAACGCACGAAAAAGTGTCACTTCAACCGCCAAAACGTATAAACGTCATTTTCCTTATCAAACACGAAAATATTTTGATATCGTTTACTATATTTCATTTTAAGAACAAAACAAAAATGTGATTCCGATTCATTGGTGCATACAACAAGACAGAAATTTCGTGGGAAATGTTCTTTTCACACATTTCGTTTTGGATCTGAAATTTAATGTCTTTTCATAATACAGTCACGTGATATTCATTTTCATTTGTGAAAAATCAAACGTTTTGGAACACTTTAGTTAATAACATTCAACTTAAAAGAAGCTATCATTTGACAGGCTATTAGCATCATAATTTACATAATAACTTCAGGCATGTTTTTTATTTGTCTATTAAATTGTTGCAGAAATATTCAAGTATATTTGCGGATAAACGTTAATATACAATACAAAATTACAAAATCTTTTGCTCAAGTAATTTCGATTGTTTAGTTGAACAATGCCATTGATATGTTTTTCAAAGATTAACTCAAAAAAGATGAGTTATTAAATGAAATATAATATAAATTCGGAAAAATATTTTTAAGTAAATAGGATATTGAGTTGGATGGCAGAGACAAATTAAATTTATCAATGCGATTCAAATTTACTTAAAAATAATGACCTTTGCTTGTAAAATATTAATTGCAAAATAAATTTCTTTGGAATAAGTTTATCAATTTGACAAATTTTCCTAAAGATAATAAATACAAAAAATTAGAAAAATGGCATGAGAAGTTTGGAACAATAATATATGATTAATAATGAAATTTTATAAAAAATGATTAAAAATAAATCTAAACTATAGTGAAGTGATTAAGGAATACAAAAGTCATATAAATGAGGAGAATACAATGAATTTAAAATATACAATACAAGGATATAAAAATTCATTTTTAATAAAGAACAATAACTGATAGCAAATCATAGAATGACAGAAACATTTAAAACCACCAATGAAGAATTTATTTAATCGCATAATTGTTCCATAGAACCAAAGTAAATGTTTTCTTTCGTATCAAAAATAAGGAAATACAGAAAATATATAAACAGGTGCAGCAATTATGGCGGTACCACTATTAAAAAAAACTTTTCAAAATAAGAACGAGTTACGTAGTTACTGAGTGAATTCATGGCATCATTTATAAAGAGGTCCAACTTCTGATAAAGCCTATGCAAGAGAGGAAGTCGGTTCTTATTTATGCCTCTAATAGTTATTTCCTGGTCTATTTAGGGTAGTGGAAATTTTAGGGCAAGCTGATATATAAATATTATTGAAAATTTATGTATCAGTTCATGCTTCAGGACTTTTCCGGAATATTTATTTTGGGAATAATTAATACAAATGCGGTATGTTTTTTTATAATGCTTAATTAAAATAACACATTGAAGTGAATAATTTTAAAATGGGATAGTGAAATAATAAATGTAATATATTTAAATAAGCCATGATAGACAACATAACATCTGGAAGTTGTAATAAGGATTGCATACCACACGCCCATTTACTCGTTATTTTCAATCGGTAAAGCTCTCCAAAGACAACCAGCTGTATTCACGTATACAAAGGAGAAGCCGTAACGCAACAGGCGTGCATGTAGAATCCAGAGGTTCATAACTTAATTCCGTGATTCAACAGTGACTAGGATCGAACTGGAGACATTCTATTTGGGAAGGCGCTGTCTCATCGCTAGCCACGGTGAGCTCAGAAAAATTGCTTCAGCATTTTTAAGTAAACATTGACAGAGCCTCAAATTTCACAAAGAATATTTTTCAGATTTATATAATCAAAGAACATAAAAATCATTTGATTAGAAAAATAGCATATTAAATTGGAATTTCATTGAACGAATTCCAAATTACATATTAGGTTGGGGAATTAGTTCGTAGTGTTTTTACCAAAGACTTTTATTTAAACAAAAACAATAATTATATCAATAAGTTAATCAATTATATATTGGCCGTTGCTGTTTACAACCTCTTCCCACCTCTCGACCCATTTGTTGATGCCGTTCCGCCAAAAATCGCCTGGCCTGATGTCGAAGAAGTTGTTGAGCCAGTTTTTAAGGATCTCTTGGTGCACTGGGAAAAGCTCGAAAAGAATGCCACGTCAACAAGGAGCTCTACATTGCCCAGTTACACCGCGTGAAATGAGGCTATTCGACTGAAAAGACCTGATCGCGACATGGTCAAACCACACTTCTTCAAGACAACGCCAGTCTCCATGTTGCGGAAGTCGTCAAAGCCGCACTCCAAGAACTCGAATGGGAGGTCCTTCAGCATCCGCCGTATTCTCCAGACCTTGCACCGACCGATTACCATCTTATCCGCTCCTTGTCAAACCATATGAAGGACATTTACCTTCGATAACAAAGAGGTCCTTAAAAACTGGCTCAACAACTTCTTTGACACCAGACCAGGCGGAACGGCATCAACAAATGGGTCGAGAGAGGTTGTAAACACCAACGGCGAATATATAATTGATTAACTTATTGATGCAATTATTGTTTTTTGTTTAAATAATTGGTATAAACGCTACGAACTTATTCCCCAACCTCTCTTAATAAGTTTAATAACAAAAGAAAATGCAGTAATTTTTAGACATTTTTTTAATGTAAATTACGAATGTGCATCTTTGAAAGAATATTTTGAGCATAGTTATATCTGTGTCACGTTCTGACATCAGTTTTCTCATTTCCAAGTCCCCATTAAAAGTATCAGATAAAATATAACATCAATAGATGACAATAGATCTCTTATTAAAATGCATTGCCTGACACGAGGCCATAAAAAAAACAGCAATCACTTTCTTCGATTGTTATTAGACAAACAGCTTCGAAAATGCTAAACTCATGCAGAAGAGGCAACAAAAAAAATTTGACTATTAAATAAGATGACGAATTGCTTGCTTCATTGATAACATCTGTTAGAACGCCAAGAAGTGTCAAAGATGCAACCGTATTTAAAAATAAATAAATAGACATTCATGCTTCACGTTCCATTAAAAAATCTGTGGAAGAAAATAAATTCTAAGCTAGTGCAGAGAACGATCTGGCCATACACGCGAGGGTTGCCTCTTACTTCATTTCACTTCCTTCCTGCTCAGTTATCAGTCGCGTGGCAGGTGCATCCGCTCGGGGAAGTGAGCAGATTTAGTTCTTAGCAAATTGCAAAGCTCCTGTCCCAGGATACACGCACACGTGTGAAGCTGTCATTTTCTGGTACCGAACCATTCGCTCAAACTGATGTAATTGGGCACAAGAGGCATGCACCACACTTCAAAAGGCTACTTAGTATAGTTACCCTAACAGATGAAGATATAAAACACAAGCCAAGCAGCAGATACCGTAATAATTTGCAAACTCACTGAGTTGTTCTAATTAGTACCTCATTAGATGGATAATTCCTGTTCATCTAGTCCAGATGTGTTTATTCATTGGAAATTCCTCTTATAGATTCTAAAATACCATTCATAACAGAAATCATTATTATTGTAAAATTGAATTACTTTACTAGATGCCACTCTTCTGATTGAACTTTATTTCACTGTAACTTTAACCACCGAGAAAAAGCAAGTATTCCGATTGTATAAAAATGGCAACATCGAAATAATAGAAGCACAGTTCTTATATTATTTATAAACACCACAACTCCAAACCATACATAGTCATTTCCACCATATATTCTTGGAAAACCACACACACAGGTATTTTATAAAATACATACATTTTATACAAAAGATATAATTTAATTAATAAAAATGTTTAAATTAAATCAAATATGGCTTACCATTATTTTTAGTTTAATTATGTTCAAACCAAATGTGCATTATCTCTTAAAGGTAACATGCATCTCTTAATGGTAACTATCCAGTTATTTTACATCTTTTGATAAAATACACTGACAAGGAAGACTTTTAATCAATTTCACTCACCTACAAAAATATAAAAAAAATATTAGGAACAAACGAAACTAAATATTTTAGTATAAAAATAATTACATACTTGAAAATTTATAATATAAAAATAAAATTATAAATATGTATATACAAATAATATCATACAGACAAATAACCTTTTATTTCTTTCTGTTTTTCAAAGAAAATAATATTTCGTTCAGTTATTAAAATACAATTAAATTTTATATGACATCACATAATATTTTAATGAATATTAATTAGAGTGTGAGGCAATTTTACAGGATGCTTTGAAAGAATAATCACTAGAATATTTCCCTTTCATGATAAATAATGTTGGAATATATTTATAGAAAATACTTAATTTTAAATAACTATAAGAAGTATTGCTACGATGGTTGGCTTGTAATAAAATATTTTGATGAATCTAAATTAAGTTATTTTTGTAAAAAGATTTTGATAGATATAACAACATAAATAAGAGTTAAAATCGGAGATATAATTATTAATTAAATTTTCTAACTATACGTTAGCAGTATCATTACCAAACCTTCAGTAAAAGAAAAATTTATTCGCAAGACATTTATATAAAGTCAGCAAAATTTTTATCACATGTTTGAAATAATTCAGTATAATTATACGTAAGAGAAATATAAATATATATATATATATATATATATATATATATATATATATATATATATATATATATACTTAAGAAAATTATAAAAATAATTAAAAATTGAAAGTTATGATATGCAAATATTCATTATGTAACTAATTTCTTATTAAAGTAACATTATATTAAAAAATTTTTATGTGGTATAATGTTGTTTAAAAATTATATAAAATATTATATAAATTACGATTTCATAATGATAATCTGCAAAGAACTTTGAATAAAAATTTTTCTAATTTTATTCAACATTAAACGTTTATGAGCTTCTTTAAAATTAAAAATTTAGAAGCATATTCTATTGTTTTGAAGTTATTATATTATTGTTTAAAATTGTAATAAAAATTAAAATTCTTGTAGTAAATTAACAATAATTAATCCAAAGATTCTCAGAATTAAGAAGACAATTCGCTGAATAATTGCATAAATTTATTGGATTATGAGTATATTTAACGTCTCTAGCTTAGACAAATCAATAACCTCAGCTCAATTCTCGCTTAGTTAGAATCACCGAAAAAAATGTAATTACTTTGAGCACATAAGCGTTTTCATAAAAGTGAACAAAAAAGTTTAGTTTAAAAATTGCAGTAGCTTCTGTGCATTAACTATATCCCCTTTTCTCAATCGATTTAGGTTTAGGAACACCTAAGGGAGTTTAATGTTCTCTTTGTTTCTTGGTAATGAATAGTAGCAAGAGAAAAAAAATGGCAGAGAAAATTTTTATTTTTGTGTCTTTTTTTAAAGTCGCCTACTCAAATTTGTGGCAATTGTTGTGGTAATAATTTAGAGACTTAAGTAAAGTTGAAAGGAAGTCAACCAGACAAGAAACACCCCAAAAGGTTTTTTTTATCTGCATAAAATATTAGGAATAATAGCTAAAAAAAAAACAAGTTCTTGTAAAAAAAAATGAACCACCTTAGTAAAGAAAAATTTCAAATTCCTAACATTTCAGGGAGTATTCAAAGAAAAGGAATGTCAGAATCTTTTTCACGCAAGATGCATTTGATACATTGGAAGCGGAAAAAATATTCCAATTTTTATGAATCAATAAATCGATAGATGGAAAATGAGAATGATTTAACCAAAAGTTAACAATAATTGAGAATAAATAGAAAAATCTTAAAACATTTACTATTATCTATCAAAATAAAATACTTTTAATGAGGATTTTAATAAAAAGTTTTGCTTTTAATTCAAACTTTGTTATATAAGTTAAATAAAAAATAATTAATAAACTAAATTTCAAGAATAACTATATACCCCTAGATGAAAATAAATTCCAAATTTGCTCAACTGCGAAAACTAATAGTTTAAGGCGATACATTAAATTACAGAAAATTATAATAGTTATAATAATTAAAATTATAATAAATATTAATAATAATAATATTATGATTATAATTATAAATAATAATTATATTTATAATAATAATCTTTTGAATAAAGAAAAAAACTATTTAAATTGTATAAGAGAAATTATTAATTATAAATTAGAAAATATAAAACATGTTACTACAAAAATCATGTAAAGTTAACTATATGTAAAATTAAAATTTGTGTTAATATAAAATCATGTAGTTTAATGCATGTAAATAATTAAAAAAGAATATACAATAAATACAACAAATAATTCGGAATAATTATTTATTTATGTATTGTTTAATTAGTTCATTCAATTATTTATTATTTATGTAAAAATTAATAATTTAATTCATACAATAACTAGTTTAAAACTGCATAGTATTCGTACAGAATGTTAGACAACGCATTGTCTATAATCTGATGAGTCATATTTTCACATTTTTAAATAATTTAACGATATAATAAATCAAAAATAAAATTATTAAGCATTTTAATAACACTCTGCAGGGCAAAGTTCATTAATTAAATAGTAAAACTCTCTAAGATCTCATACACTAATGAAAATTATTTCAAATATACGAACGCGTTTTTTTTCTAAACTAAAATTTGCGTAAAAATATGAAAATGCATAAAAAATGTTAAGGAAGAAAATATCTTTCATAAAAATAAAATTTTGTTATTATTGCAGGGCAGCACTAAAACAAATTATCATATTGAAAAAAAAATGATTATTCAGAAAAATGAAAGTGATTAGAAAGGAAGAGGAAGTGCTAAAAGTCGGATGTCGCAAAAACAAAGTTTATTTATCAGAAACAGATGAGTCATAAGTATGTCAGTGATAAAAATTAACTTTCTAGGGCTTATTCATTTTATTAAAATATATAATAAACTAAATTACATTTTGTATTTTAAAATATTCTTAAATAAAAGTTTTGAATTATAATTGCGTGCTTTATCGAAAATTAAGTATAAATTTAAAACAATAAATGCAAATAATTTCTTTAAAATATTCTTAGAACAGTATTAAAGTTCAGAAAATACAAAATTTTATGTTATGAAAATTTTTATTTTTCAAAACCATCAATATTTTGTTAGTCTTTGATAACAATAATTAAAAAAAAAAAAAAAAACCAGCTTTACGTCAGAAAATGAATAAAATTTTAAGAAATAAAGAATATTAATGTTTTAAATAATATCAAGTACATGACAAATACAATATAACTATAATGTTGTAATCAAAATAATTTTATAAAGGAATTCTTGAAAATTAGGAAACAAATAATCTCTCTAAATAACTGAATATTAGTCAAAAATCAGGACTAACGATATTAACGATTGCTGAATATGAAAAATGAAAATAAAATAACAAACTTCATCAGAACTTATATGTGAATAATTATTTATATAAATTAAATTCATTTATATAAATATAAAATCATACGTCCATAAACATCAAAAACGGCATTGATATTTTATTTAATTTCATTAGAAGCAAAGCAATTATTGTCTTGATACAAAAATAACTACAATATTAGATATGCATCATTTAATAAATGTTACTTAAAAAGAAAGATATTCTGAATTTTCCCCCCCTCAAAAATCAACCTTATTATTCATTAAAAGTCGTTTGCACGTCCTTGGACTTCAGTCGTCAATAATAAAAAAATAAAACCGGCATCCTTTTTGAAAGTTTCGGCAACTATACAAACTATTTAAATAAACGTGGGATTCTTCCCTTTGTGACATATCATCCGCAACGAATAGCGAACTTATCCATCAATTTCTAATTTTCGATCGTAGTGTACCAAAGGCCGTTTCCCCGATATAATAAACTCTGACGTAATCTTTGAGTCACATGGTTTTTTTCGGCATGACTTAACGTCGAAAGATGTCTGGGCTTTTGAAGATAATCAAACAGAGAGTCTTAAAGCATCTGTGAATACCGAACTATATTTATCGTCAGTTTAAAAGCTTACATTTTTTTAAGAGGCGCTTTTTTAAAACACGTTTTTTTCTCCCTACACATATTATATATTTTTAGAATCAAATAAATCGTTCTTACTTGAAAGGTACTAATGCAGATGATCATATAAAAACCTATAAGCTTCAAACTGTATAAAATTATTCATATAATATTAAAGTGAGTCATTATTTTAAACAGGAGATAATTAATGATAAATTCAAGAAAACATTTATTTTGAAACGTTGGTATTTCCGTTTATATTTAATTACTATTAATAAATGAGGTTAATATGGTGAGCAAATCGCGTGAAAATTTACATAAATTTATATTTACAACACTGTATTAAAAACAAGAAGATATTATATAATAAAAGGTTAATTAATTGACACATTTTTTTTCATTTTAAACATAGATTTTTTATAATCTCATTTGGCGTATTTAGTGTAAAAATGAATTTCTCATAAATAATTCTAATATAATGCACGTGAAAAAATTCCTAATGTTGTGTTAGAAATAGATATACGTTTTTAGATGAGAATAATATTTTACAAGAACTTCACATATTAATAATAAATGCATTACATTTTATAAAAGTAGTGAAGTTCGTAATATCAGTTGTTCAGCTCGTAAAAGAAAACTTGTCTACTTTTACGGAAAATAAATCAAAATTCAATTTATTTCTTTTATAAAATGGAGGAAAGAATAAATATAAAAAATTACCACAATCTATAATCTAAATAATTACAGATACAGACATATTTTTTTCAGAGGATTTCGAAATGACGTATGGGAATACGAAAGATTTCTAGCAAAATTTTTAAATTCAAAGTAGAAACATATTTAAAAAAAATAAGAATATATATATATATATATATATATATATATATATATATAATTCGTGAACTAACGTGTATAGACATAGAATGTTAACAAATGTTTTAAAATTTACTTGCAGAATAACCGTCGTGAGATAATGATGAGATTGAATAGAAAGTTATATAACATTCTAAAACTTGCACTATAAATTAAATTAAAAGGTTAACTTTAAACTAAGGTTTATGAACATTGAGTTAATTAAAATATTAAGCTATAATTTAAAAGACTACTTTTTAATCAGAATGCTATTTTTTAAAACGTTGGTTTGAAATATGAAAAAGTTTTAGAGGCTAAAAATAAACAATTCAAATTTTAAAAAAAAGACAAAAATATTCAGAATTCTTTTGGAAACGAAGTATTTTACAGCATGTACTGAATTTAAAGGAATGTTGATAAATATTATCAGTTAACGACAGTTAAAAAAATTATTTTAAACGATATATTCCTTAAATATGAAACAACGAAAGAAAATATTTTTAAGTAAACGAATTGCTCCTCGAAATAATTGTGTAGAAGGTTATTTGTCCCAATTTTCCAAGAAAGAGGAAAATTTCAATTAGTTTTCTCACTCTAAGTACTTTTACAACTCTTTCGTTCTTTTGTAAAATAAGCCCCTACAATACAAAACCAATATAATACGTGGAATAACGAAGCGGAAGAGGCAGGTAAGAGAAAGAAGAAGAGCGAGAACCCTTTTCTCTCGTACGTCTCCGGAATTCGGGAGACAGGAGAAAAGAGGATCGATCCCGGTGAATGACCGCCGCAGACTCGGAACATCGATCCACTCCCTGGCTCCGTGGAAAGGTCAATTCCGCATGAAGCCTTCATTCAGAATGTGGGCTATTGTTTGAAGCTCAAAGTTTGTCCCTTAACGAAGGAAGGATGATAATGAAGCAGGAAAAAGTTACTGAAACTAACTGGCAACAGCTGTTGGTGGCATTCAGGCGGACGAGTAAAAGGCGAATAAAATAGACATTACGCGTCGATTATTCTATAAGAGAACTATTTTTGGACAGTTGGTTTCATAAGACAATTATTATAAAATATTTGAAATTAATAACTGACATCATATTTATAAACCCACTTAAATTCGAACATTTTAAAGACATCTAAGGGAACACAGAATATATATTGGGTTTTTTTAAATCAATGATTTAAATGATTAATCAATTTAATGACACAAAAAAATATTATCTCGTTAAATGTGGAAATAAAATTAAATTATATTGAGAATAAACTTTAATCTAGATTTAGCTTAACTGTGTTTCTTCACTTCTTTGACTCAATTTATCTATAATAAATTCTTGATTAAAGCGATATCTAATTTCCTTAAAACAATCCGTCATAAAGAAGAAACATTTCTCGGCACAGGTGCCGTATAATCCATGATACCAAATTCTGAATTTTTTTGGCGATGAAGAAATGTTGCCAAGATGACGTATCGTGACGTGTGCGACGACGTAAATACTAGAGTTACCAAAATGGAATTTTCTGCAGAATTCTTATAGGTCTACATATGTATAACGTAATAAAAACGAGGTTGCCAGATGCATAAAAAAATCCGCCAAAAAATCATCAAACTCAGAATTTGGCATCCTGGATTATACGGCACCTGTGCCCATTTCTCTAGAAACGAGTAAGTCTTTCAATTATTTTTTTAAAATACTAAATCATACATTTCAAAGAAATATGTAATTTTATTATTCTTTAAGTAATAAGTGAGTTCATGTTAATTATTGTGGAAATAAACAGTCAATATACATATATGTACTGTTTTGTTTCCTTTTCAAATAGATCAAAGAAATATAGATCGATATTCATTTGCTTAAAATTAACTCTGAAACTAAACTTAATAAATTTGTATTTTTCACATAAACATAAGGCACAGGTGCCGTATAATCCACGATTCCAAATTCTAATTTTTTTTGGCGATGAAGAAATGTTGCCAAGATGACGTATCGTGAGGTGCGCGACGACGTAAAAAATAGGGCTACCACAACAGAATTTTTTGCATAATTCTTATAGGTCTCCATATGTATGACAAAATAAAAACGTAGCTGCCAGATACATAAGATATTCCGCCAAAAAATCACCAATCTCAGAATTTGGAATCATGGATTATACGGCAAACATGATTGTTTTTATCTTTAATTACATAAAATAAAATAATAAATAATATAAATATAATAATAAATTGCAGTAATAATATATAAATAAAATAATATTTAAATTAAATCGTAGCACTTAAAGAGATATTTCTTATATCAGAGGATTATTTTAAATAATTATGAATCCAATCTTATATTATCGTAACAAGAGATAGGACATTTGTTTTTAAAAAACTAAAGAAAATATTATTTTTCTTTATACTTTAAATCAAGTTTCATTTCTCTTTATTCGTATTATATAATGCAAACATTATCATATAATAAACTCATTAACTGCAACACGCTTATAAGAAAATTCCCAGTAATTATGGACTATAAGCTATTTATTCTTGTAACAACGGAAGTATTTGAGAAACAATAATGTTTACATTCCGTCAGCATCGAACAAAATGTGGGGTAGAGCAAGGATTTTCACTCCCACTACAGTAAGCAGATTGGTTAATTACAGGAAACTATTCGACAATACAAGGTCAATTCGTGCCAAAAGCTCGCACTTCATTGTTCTATTTAGTGTTCCGTAACTATACAAATGCTACCTCATTAGATGGCATTGTTTAACATTGTTAGCGAAAAGGGTTATGCATTTGCATCTCTTTCTCTATCATTTAATCAATTTTTAATAATTGAAATAATAGTTAATATAAAAATATAGTAGCAGTTAATATAAAAATATGACTGGCTAATGCATTACTGGTTGTTGGTTTTTTGAGCTACGGTGAAATAATCACATATTCTTTTTTTAAATATCGGGAAGTAAAAAAAAATATTAAAATGACTTATTAAACTGCAAATGGCCTTTCTATTTCATAATTTTAACTTGTTTTATGATAATTATTTACTTAAAAGTTATCGAAATGCTCTTTGTTGTATATGTTACAAAAAAATAATTTTATATATAAAACTTGAAATCACATTTTTCCTGCTTTTTGAAACGTAGAATATAAAAAGTAAACTTTAACCATTTAAAAATTAATCTTAAAACTGTCTTTTTTTCATTCTTTACGTAAACATAAATATATTGATGAATATGTGTTTGTCGAACCAAACATATAAATAAATTATTCAAAAAATAAATAAATAAAAAAGACGGGAAAATAATCTTATTTATCATTCGACTTTATTTTAGATATAGATTTCCAGAAATAAAATATAAATTTTCCTAATATTAGTAAGTTTATCTGAGTCAATGAGTTTAATTGCCTAACATCCAAAATAATATAGTATTATGTTGAAAATGATTCAATTTCAAATTTTACAAAATAAAAAATTATTATATACTACTCGGCTCTTAATATTTTACATTTTCTACTGAAAAAATGCAAAGATTGTGAATTAATTTTAAATCATGTTTATTTTTTCTTCCTTAGAGTTTATAATGATTTTATTATTTCAGCATGAAAGCCTCATTGAAAATTTACCATAATTTTATTTTTCAGCTTCAGAACCAGTGCTTGAACAGCTGTGGATAATTGCTTTTCATGCACAGTTATTGTATTGAACATTTGAAAATTTCAAAACTTTCCTCCACTCAAAGACAGGGCAATCTATTTATGGTCTCGGAAAACAATATGCAGAAGACGGATTGGAAAAAAAAAATCCTGGTGGTTGGTTATCCAATAAGAAGAGTCCAATTCAACATTTCAAAAATATGAAATAATTATATTTATTATAATCCAGTATTTAATCGAATCCAAAATGAAAATTCTGATAAGTTAAAAAGCTGGTAATTCTGGTATTCATAAAATCCTTGAATACAACTGGTGAAAAAATAAAAAATATATATAAGAAATATGGTATTTACTACATCTCGTAATTTTACAACTGAATTCATGCATTTTACTACAGTAATAGTCAAACATTTCAATTCAAACTAGTTTTTTTTTTTTTAAAATCTTACAATTTCAATGCGTAAGATTTATTCAGAGGATAAATAACATACAAAACCCGTTTATCATGTTTATTGTGAAAGGTTTTCCTAACAAACCATACAAAATATAATTATCATAACCGTTGTCAAAATATTTCATGCAAAAAACACGCAAAAATCTATTATATTTCCATTTAAATCGCGCAAATAAATAGCATGCGCCCTATTCGTATGCTAACTTCGAATTGTGAAACCCAGCGATAGATCTCAACATTTATTTGTATGCTAATTTCTTACATAGACGTGAGTCAAACTCCGAAATAGTTATGACGCAGTAGTTACAATAACAAGCCAAACATCCCACTCAACTAACCACAGAACAGCAGCAGTTCTTCAGGTTAACCGTAACCGTGCTCTTACGACACCGGCATTCCTACGAAAAACCGCTAAGTTCCTTAGGAAAGGTTTGCACTTTCATTTTTCATGGTTAACACCTTGATCAGGAAGTTCTGATTCATCGCTTTCACAAGAGCTTTGACTTATGCAATTTCCTCTCCAATTAATCTGAGTAAACAATCGCGTATGCTCAATGCTAATTCACTGAAATCGTATCTTTTTTTCTTAAGAATCACATTCAACTCTCTGTATTAGATTCAAGAGGGCCTAAATTTCTTTTCAGTCAGACAATGAGCAGTTATCCATTGCTTAGAGCTTGAAAATGATTTAAGAGAAATGTACATTTTCACTTTTGCTGGATATATATACGTGCCCTATCATTAATTTCATAACTGAAACAATAAAATCTACTGGTACATTAAGATTGTGATTATGGGTAATACTATTAAACTTAATTTAGGAACAGTCAAGAATGTAAGCAGAAATAGATAAGTTAAAAATACGCAGATAGCTAAAATATATCGTAATTTGGACACACTCTTTTTGAAACACTCGTTGAAATGAATGACCATCCCTCTAAAACTGGTCAATTTAACCCACGAAACAATTTTTCAAACGCACCCCTTTCAAAGGAAGATACATTTCAAGAATGGTAAACCTTTAATTGAGAAACTATAAGTAATCAATTGATTTATTCAAAAGATTTCTAAGACTCTTACAAAACTTGTAATAAAAAATTTTACCAAAAAAAAAATTCTTACTTAAATCTAATGATTGAACACGTTTCATTTAAGCTTAATATTTTTGCATGATAATTAAACTTTAAGTGAATACTATTACTAAATCAGTCATCACACTAAATAAGGCTTAGAGGTTTTTAAATATCCCATTAAGAATTGAAATGATATGCAATTTTGATGAAAGTATGAAAAGTTTCAAAGAAAATTTGCATTTAGTTCAGAAAAAACTAACGCATTTATAAAGCTTTTACCACTGTCGAGGTAACAGCCAAGCATAAAAACCATTAAGGTTATCTATTTTTAGAACGCATATCATAAGCTGATAAATTAATAACGATAATACCTTTCCCTAAATACAAACGCAAAAGGCAGAATCAAATATTTACAGGGTGGGGACAAAACCCCTCTCTCGCAGACACCATCTCTATTATATGAGTCAAACGACATCATCACATTAAGTCACCTGTTCTTTATGAATTCGGACAGATGTATGTCTCCGTCTTGATTTGGCGAGTTTCGATCGCATTTGGCCTTTCCCCCACCTCATTTAGGTCACGCGGACCCCAGCGCCAGTGTGACGCGACCCACGCGACTGCCGCCAAAACTGATCGAAATTCGAACATTGGGCACGCAGAATGGCACCGAAACATACATTCCCAGGTAGTCAGTCGGTCGACAATTAGAAAGAGAAAAAATACACAACCCTTTCCTTCCATTCATTCTTCCTCCTACAGTTAACGCCGTTCTCATCTCACCTGTTAAGTAATACCATTCGATGAACCCATGGGGTGATTTGGATACATGGAACCGGTTGAGTAAGCCGGAGAGGTAGCTTTCAAGTTCAGTAAGATTATTTAAAAAAAGGAAAGAAAAATTAATCTTTTTTATCTTTAAATGATTATTTTCTTTTTTTTTAATCGGAACACATACTTATCTTCCAAATTCAACAAATTTGATTATCTTTCTCATTATATCACTTAAGGAAGTTGTATATTTTAAATAAGTTAAATGCTTCATTAGTTTTTAAAATTAAAAAAAAGCTTTTAAAATGTTAAAATAATATAATAACACACTGTGGCACTGGAAATAAATTCTTCACATTGCTATCATCAAAAGTATTTTACTTGGTTAACAACCTTATGTGGTCTGATACATAGAATAAATCTATCACAAATCGTAAATTTAGCAATGCATATATTTTCCAGGAGTGCTAAATTATGCTATTCGACAAGAATGTGCTAATAAAGATTATATATATATATATATATATATATATATATATATATATATATATATATATATATATATATATATATATATATATATATATATAGCCAAGTTAATTTAACCATGAAGCATGTATTAATTAATCAATGAAAATGTTATATCATTAATAGACTATGAAATTTAGTCAAATTTCAACTATTTTACAAATGAATCCACTTTGCTGAAATAATTTTATCTTCGCTATGTGGTATATAATGAAATTTTTTATCCTCTTATATATATATGCCATATTGAAAACTACATAAGATGCTGTTAACAATAATATAAGTTTCAATTCAATAATAATATTGAAATTCAATTTTAAACAAATCAAGAATTTCAAAAAACTTTAGATAAGCATATTGGTCACCATCAATGTACTTTTCTCTTAACATTTGAATGCACATTCTTTGTATGTGCACTCAACATAATTTTAAACAAGGTAAACTGAAAGGTAAAAGCCTAGTAGTGAGACATTTAAAATTGTCTAAATACAGGAATCATATCTGTCTCTTGATTATAATTCAGTATTAATCAATAAAATAGTGGAAATGCAAATTACTCATATATATTCATATTTATTAAAACAATCACATTATTTTAAAATATAAATTTATTGACGAATCTAGTTTTAATTTTTTAATAGATTATAATATATAGCAGTGGATTAGTACAAAAATAAAAACATGACAAAAAATGACATCATGAAGTAGTTAAAATAGTTATGACTGATTAAGAATTAAAATATGTTCGTAACAAAGGCTTGGAGCTCACGTATTCAATCGTGCATTTAAACACCTGTAGTATAAACATGCCATAATGCACCTGCACTATAATTCTGTTAAATATGAAGCAACCATTTAAATAAAATAAGACAGTTTTCTATTTGAGGCACATTTGGCTGTCTGGTGATTAAATAGGTCATAATACAGGGCCGACGAATTCCTTCAAGTATTTAAAAAAAGTCGTTTGGATTCTATGTTAATAAATAAAGTGAAAAGAAATTATTTTTAAAAAAAGATCACCTAAAAATTATTTCTTCAAATATAATTTTTGTGTGGTTTCAAATCAATTTAACAATTGCAAAACATCTAAGATCATTATAAAAAATTCCCGTTAAACGATCTAATATTTTTTAGAAAATTTATGGTTAATGAAAAATTTTAAAAATGTGTAACAACTTAATTCTTTCACTGTATGCCTGAGTGATGAAATCAAAATTTGATTAAACTTAATTTCAAATCAAAATTTGATTAAACTTAATTTCAAATCAAAATTTGATTAAACTTAATTTTGATTTCATCACTCAGATATACAGTGCAAGAATTAAGTTGTTACATATTTTTAAAATTTTTCATTAACCATAAATTTTCTAAAAAATATTAGATCGTTTAACTGGGATTTTTTACAATGATCTTAGATGTTTTGCAATTGATAAAAATTGATTTGAAACCACACAAAAATTATATTTGAAGAAATAATTTTTAGGTGAACTTTTTTAAGTTTAATTTAAAAATCAAAATTAAGTTTAATCAAATTTTAAATGTTACAGATAAAGAAATTGAACTTAATAATGAAACAAAAGAAAACCTTGCACTTCCTAATTAACTGAACTTTATTTAATTGATAATACATATATTTCTACTTTTCAAAAATTATTTATTTTAATAAGTGGAAATTTTATTTTGAATTACAGTAATAAAAATAAATAATATAAATGTAGCTAAAATATGGAATTAAAAAGCAAATTAAACCAAAACCTCTTTCGAAATAAAATGTCATAACAAAGCATTTTTTAATGAAGAATGATATAATGCACCTCTCCGAAAAAAGGAGCACAGTGTTATAATAAAATATCAATATTTTTAAACACTATATAATTTTTTGTTAAATCTGTTTAATAAAATTTATTATTTTATAAACTACTTATTAATACCATTCCAAATTCTCAACATAGTATTACGACGCACTTATAGAATTATCGTTTATAATTTCATTATAATTTTTTCCAATGTATCAGACAACAACAATCTACCATGAAACAATTATTTAAAGTATAAAGAAATATTACTTTATATTAAAAATCTAATTGAAATGTAACAGGATTATTCAAATACATGGAGGACAAACAAAAAAATTAAAATAAAAAAATTGGATAAAGAAGGACATCTCTATTATATGACAAAATTTAACATAACATAATTCCATAATGTAAAAAGCGCATTGTTAATGTAATAAAAAATATGAGCAAACATAAAACTTCCAACTCATAATAGATAAAAGAAATATTCCATCTTTTCAAAATGTTATGAATAAAGCTCTCATTTTAGATATATTGCCAAATATTACTAAATCAATTTCCATAATTTACGCGCATGTGCAATATCTAAAAATAATGCTCCGCAAACCAAAATGCATTGACATAGGAATTCCTCCTCATTTCAACACTCCCTCAATAAATTAATTCCAGCCAGACTTTTCCACTTATCCATTCATCAAAGAGCAAACAACACGCTTGAGAAAAAAATAAAAAACCTTTTCCCATCGTTCACTTTCATTTAATAACTCTGGAAAGGCGATATGGTTCTTTTCAGCGGGCACACAGGCTGAGGGTGGAGACCGGCGCCTTTCAGTCTAGGAGCGATCACTTACGATGAATCAGAGTTAGCTTAAGTCACCCATGCGTCTGACTTTCCCATTTTCCCGGAACAAAAAAAAATAATAATAGCAACGGCAGACTTCCCATTCCCGACTGTCTGGCCGAAACTTTGTTCCAGTTCTAAGCGATCGACCGATATTTTAAGGGGACCAAGAAGAGGACGACGACCACAGTTTGACACAGCAAGGGGGCGCCGCCGAGCTACAAACATTGTTAAACATTTCTACCATTAAACTTTGGCAACAGCGGCGGACGAAAAGAGAAAATCGAGTCGGCGATGGATAAAAGGGAAGATGTAGGTCAATTAACGGATATAATAGAGTAGGATGTGGATTTATGTTAGGATTGTAAATGTTAATCATGAGAGCGTTAAAAATGGATGATTCTCCAGCAAAAAAAATAAATAAATAATTGTAAGATATAAATGACTCAAAGATAATTTCATTTACATAGGGTTTTTTGATGATTTATTTTTCGAGAGTGTAACCTCTTTCTTTTATTCAATACAATGTTTAAAGAATTAAAAATATAACTATAATGATACAAATTTTCTTTTCATTTCACAACAAATGTTTTATTTTAAAAGACGAATAAATATCATAATTGCAAATATTGTATTTATGTATTAAAACATATTTAAAAACATGATAAGTTACTAAAATAACAAAAACGGAACACTACACTAAAGGATTAAATTTTAAAAGTAAATTTTAAATTTTATTTTTAAAAATAGTCAATCAAATACACATTATGTATATAAAGAACTTAATATTTAGAATATAAATATAAAATCGGAATTTCAACTATCTTTCAGTAATCAGGATATAAATTTCCACCAATATTTTAATAAATAATATTAGATATATTACATTCTAAAACATCTTTTAAATATCTACATAACAGTTTGAATAAGAAAAGTTTTCAGTCGAGAGTTATAAGCAAATATATTTAAAGATAACCATTTATTTATCAAACAAATCGGGAACAAAATAAAATTTATTAATGATTTTTTTTACATAATATTTACAAAAGACAGAATTTGAAATAAGAAAATATGTTGAGAACTTCTAAAATATAAATATTTTTTAATGTAATCAAATACTTTAAAAAACTTAAATGCGTATTTTTACTAAAATCAAATTTTATCAGAGAAAAAAGAAACAGGATGGATACTATTTTCCAATAATTTAAACATTTTATTCAATTACATAAAATGAATCAGAAGATTCAATAAAATAATATATCAAAAAACATTTACCATCCTTCATAAGATGCGAAAAGTAATAAAATGTATTTGCTTCACTGCAAGCCTCACGCGCTTGCAGGAAAACTGGTTTTACAGATGGTATTCGTATGAACAGAATAAGCTTTCTCAATTTTTAGAATACATTGAGTTTTAATAAATGTTTTTAAACAGAGATCTTGTACGAATTAATTAAACACAAAATTACAGTAAAACAGATAATTTTGTTCAGTATTATTCATTCTATAACAATATTCGCACCCAAACATTTTTTTAAGATTTATAAAATGCATATGAACTACATAGAAACCTAATAAAGTAAGAAACACATTTCTAAACAATTGAATAAAAACAAACAATAATTTTCCTTTATAACAAGTTTTTTCTATATTGCAATTATTTCTATTGCACTTAGTGTCAAGCTTTCTCTTTATAGGAGTGGGGTTTCGAAATTTAGAAAGGAAATCACGATGTCAATAGTATTCAGTTTTCAATCATAAAAATAAATAAAAATAAGTAAACTTTCAAACAGGTCTTTTAACATTTTTGAGATTCCACATCTTGAAAAAAATATTCTGATATGTTCATGAATTCTGGAGTTAACAAAATATAAGGCTTGCATTTTTTCTGTGTGTATCCATAAACTTTTTTCGCTTTAAATTCTTTATTTCAATATTCTACGTTATGTTTTGTTGGCAGAATTTTTACAAAACATCAATAGAAAAACTTGCTTCTTGTTCACTGCATATGCAATGAACAAGAAGCAGCAACAAGAAATTTTCAAATTTCAATCGCATTATGTGTATAGTAAGATTTATTTAATTTTTTAAATTTTACGTATGCAAAAAAAGATGGTGAAAAAGTTGGAAATTTTGGATTAAATTTAATCTTTTAAGATTAATATACTAACAAAATAAAATAAATATTTAAAAAAAATAAACTTTAAGATTCACAGAGTTACAAAAAATAAGATCGCTTAAAAAATGAATTATCGTTTCACAAGGATTTCTTTGTAAAATGTATGAGACAAATTTAAATTTTTTTTAAAACCATATTTAAGAAATTATAAAAAGTATTGAAATTCATTTTCTACAACATCAATGCGATTTTGTAGTCGCATTTTTCAAAAGTTTCATACCTTAAATTATTTATTTTTTAACTGATGGAATTAATTGTTTTATAATGCTTAAAATAATGAACGATGGATGAGTGGTTAGAGCTTCTGACTCCTTAGCTGTGGGTCCTGGGTTCGAATCCCGGTTCACGCATGGATGTTACTTTCCTTATCTGTTTTCTCTGTCCTTTCTCCTGTAATGATGTATAAATAGTGCCCACCCTATAAACGTGTTTGTGGTGGTATGGCATGGGCAACTCCGTGACTTGGTTCACAGGTACCCGCTGGGTAACGACAAATGAGTAGCAGTTTCTGGCCTTGTTGTGGCAAAGGGTTCGTCACCCAAGTGTCCACCGTTGAAAAAAATTATAATATTTAAAATAATTTTTATGTAAAGGCCCAGAAATCTCATCTGAGGAATGAATTTTTAAATAACGTTTGAGGGGTTATTTAAAAAACGTTTTTGAAAATAACGTTTGGTTATTTTTTATGTAATTACTAGTTTGGTTAAAGCAGTGGGCATCTTATCATCTTAACGTGTTTTTGTTCCAGAAACTCAACTGACAGTCTTGCTAAATAATAAAACACATTGGCATGGTAGAGCATGAATTATCTCTTAATCATTTTTTGAAGATTTATTGGCTGAAATTAAGAAGTACAGCAGAAGCGAGAGTAATGGCAGTTATGCTGTGTTTTATTCTATCCTTCCAGATTGACCATTTCTGCACTTCTGAAGAAAACGGCATGCATTATTGTTCTGTTGACACGGTATCTTTTCACCATTGTGGGTGTGGGATCATTTACAAACCCTATACTTTATATCATACCATATGATACTTTATTTCACCTATATCATCATATTATCATGCCATGAGAAATCTAAAAATAACATCTACAAGCTGGAGAGTCAGAGTTTTCCACCAACAACTTCTAGTGCGGTGTCAAAAATTTTATGCGCTTAAGATAATCTTATTTGGACGCGAATTTTTTTGGTATTTTGTTAAATTATGGAAAACCCAATGAAAAATAATTTTGTTCATATTCATGAATAATTTTATGTACGGCGGTGAATCTAACGATCAATTCCTTCTACACCAGTTTTGATATATAAACGATAATTATCGAATACATTTTCGTATAATAGAGGATTAAAGGTGGCAATGGCTTTCCTGTGTGTTCTTTATCCTGACGATAATTACGATTTCTCTAAAACTTTTATGAGCAATCTGAATTCACAGAAAGATATAGATTTTCATTTACAGACGCTAAAATCTTTTTTCTAGATTTAATCCCACACCAAAATCATAGTATGGTTACCTTCTATCGTCAATTACATTTTGTATTCATCTAAAATTTATTCCACGATAAATTATCTGCGACTGACCAATAAAAATTATTTTTTAGAATAAATAATTTTTAATTTCAAATCTAACCGTTAATTTTATTCTTCCACTTTTCATCAGCGCGTGTATCAAAAAGTTTTGTGAGAGTTCATAGTTATGATGTGGGGCTAAAATTATCACTCGAAATCATAATTAGTTGAAAATTTTACTGCATATCAAAACATTGCAATACAAAAATCAACAAAACAATAGTCTTAAATTTAACTTCAAAAATTAATCGCTCTGAATTTACGAAAAAAAAAATAACATTTAAACTTTCCGATACAATTTTACGCATTTAAATTATTAACTCAAGAATTTTTAAAACTTCATCACTTTTCGTAAGAATACTTTTAATCTTCTAAAAAAATGATTGATCTTAAAGAGAAATCTCTTAGAATTAAAAATAAAGTTTCGTACTTTTTACGAGAGGAATATATCTATTTATTTATTTTACAAGGGAATTTCTACAAATAAAAGCAAAAATACAAGATGAATCAATTTTTAAAATGTTGCTTCTTTTACATGAGTGAGAGAGAAAGGTTTTTCAATATAGAAAATTAATAAACATAGAATATTTTATAGGATAATTAAAATTATATTTATTATTTTTAACTGCAGAAAAATTGAAGCATTCATCCATTAAGAGAAAAAAGCACAATAAATCCTAGTATTCTGATAAATAAGAAAATATGCGCAAGAACATAGCCGTTATTTTCATGAGTAAGTCATGTAAGGCCACCTAATCCCTTGACTATTTTTTTCAATGAAGGGGAATATCTTTCACTAAGACAAAAAGAATCTTATGATATTTAAGATCGGCAAAATCCCAGACTGTATTGCTGATAAACATTTTATAAATTTTTTTAGCGGCAGTTCTTACTCTCTAATTTGTCGGAGTTAACTGTTGGTTGGTTTAAGATTAAAAAATGGCCCCGGGATACTTTAATCTAGATTAAATCACTTTGATCACGATCAAGAGCATCTGGCGAATGGTAAGCATTATTTCACAATGGAGAAGCCAGATATATTCCCAAACCATCAGAGCATAATAAGGAGTTGGAAATTTGTATTTTGTTGAGCATTTGCGAACATAAATATACCATAATCTAGTCGTGGTATATGGCAATGGAACTTGAAATTCGAACTCATTTCAATGAAGCAATATGGTTTTAGAGATTTTAGAGATCTTGTTTATTCTTTGGAAAAGTTATTTCTAACATAAATAAACTTTTAAATATGTTTGATGCATGTTTTAAACTTTGTTCAATATGAAGACTTTAAATTCTTGTAAAAGTTCTCCATAAACTAGTATTCCACTAATGCAGTTTCAGCAGTTGTATCTGAATAAAATTCTTTTAAAACGTATATTTTATAGCTCTTATGACACTAATATCTTATAATATTATTTATTTACTGTAATATATCTTGGCATCTTTTTCAAATTAGGTAATTTTATGTAAATAAGCATTCTAAAATGCCCTAATGGAAATTCCATCAATTTTTATCAATACATTCAAAAATATACATTTAGTTATTGCAATTTTAAAGAATAAAATATTCAAGTGTTTCGACTGGCAATAATATCTTTATTAAACACAAGGAAAGATGTAATTATCCATCGTTTAATATTTCAGAAAATCATTTATTGGTATAAAAAGCCGTCATAAAAACTCAATATTCGAAAGATATTGCATTTTACACTGAAACATCAGGTGTAACTATCAGCTTACAAGTAATGCACCTGATGGTGGTGCAACCACCTGCACGAGGGTCGACATCTCTTAAACAGGTGAGCAGCAGTTTTTTTTTTACCCACCACAGTCACAGAGAAATCAGACAACAAGAGAGTGGTGGTTGGTAGTTTTTGAAAAGAGCCACGTACGGAACACAATGGTTCGTAATTTCATTTTCACGACGTCGCGATCCGGTGACGTCACGCGCACGCGAGGTCGACAATCCCGATTCTGGCCTTCCTCCACCAATCTATCCATCCATCCTTCCATTCACGCTCAGTTAGTTCGCCTTTTCTCTCACAGATGCCGCACTGATTAAGCCGACCTTCGCCTTGCCCAGCTCTTGAAAACCGTGTATTTTAATAACTGAAGAGACGGAATACAGTGTTTATTTAATAAGAGCGGTTGCCTTGGGGTATCAGTTTGACCCTCGAGTACTTTCCTGGTGCTGATAGGGATAAATGATTTCTGTCTTTTTTCTTTTTATTATGTACATCCCCTTTTCCCCACTCGTTTTTAAATGTAGCAGTTATGAAATAAATAAACGAATAAGAAAAGAAAGCAGAGGGTGATCTTTAAATCGTGGGAAATTGATTTCCACGGCTATTAGACCTTATTTGATGCTCTATTTCGTCGATTGTGTTATCTTGAGTTGTACCATTTACAGCAAACTTTCATGAAAAGGTTTATAAAAGGGAGTTTGTTTTACAAACTATGACTCGCAGAATTTTTTTAGTTTGCGTAATTGATAGACTAAACGTCTGATAAATTGCTATTTGTAGAATTTTATCCCAAGAAAGTGATGACTATTTGGTAATATTGTTTATCACGAATTGTTTTGAAAAAGGAAGTTTAAGGCGATGTGATGATTCAACCATGCATTTAAAATAGAAATAACAGAATAGATTGGTTACTATTAAATGAAAGTGAAAGTAATTTTTTTAACATTTACAGAGCTAAATGTAAAACCATTAATTACTTTCAGAGAGTGACTGAAAAAATAGAAGCAATAATTTTACTGCCTCATTTCAAAGTTTTCAATTCTTAACTATCAAAAACCCACCAAGAATATTTATGATACTGTTTACTTTAAACCTGAAAATTTCATATTAACAAACTCTTTTTACTCAATATAAAACTTTAGCGTTAAATAATAATCTATGAAACGTTGTGGAAGTTATATTTTTTAAAAACATTTTCGAACCTACAAGTTCTAAGGAATTGTCTAGCCGTTAAGTTGATCATTGCGCGCACAAAATACCAATTTAAATATAAATCTACAGTTAATAAAAGTAATGTAAAATTGTACTGGGGACTTACAAATGAGATAATTAGTTAGAAGATGTAAATAAAAGTATTTTAAAGGTATTTATATAATAATAATAGTTAATAAAATAATTATATTATCAATAATAATTTAATTATGCTATGCTTAAAAGAGTTTTTACTCAATATATTCTAAAATGATATTCAATAATGCTAATGGATTCTTTTTAACCATTTTTTTTACGGATTGCATAATTCATTTTAGCCGTTTTCCATACAAGAATATGTGAGTTTAATAAAAAAAAAAGTAAGCGTGTTCCATGCATGTATTCTCATTATCTACTTGCATTGTTGCAAAATCACAAAAACAGTACACTAATAAATAAATGTAAGAAAAATAATTATCGTTCATGATAGAAATTAGTCTTTCATATTCGTGTTTAAATTCATTCCCTGTTTAGAATAATTAACTAAAACCAATTGCAAATGCATTCCTATTAGAAGTATCATTAATGGAAGAATATTTTAAGTACAATAAAAAAACTAGTAAGTAAAAATTTCAACTATGCATAGTCAGTAAAGATAATTATCGTAGAGAGTTGATCTTTAGTATTATTATTCAATTCTTTTGTCAGCTTAAAACGCATTTATACTGCCAATAACCAAAAGCTCCAGATACCTGAATAAATGTGAAACTTAATGAATGGAATCGATGAATCTTAATATTCTATTTTTCCTGTTGCTTAAAGAGCTATTTTCCTATAAAATTTGTTCTTTAAATCTAGAACTTAAATTTTTGGATTATAAGTAGTGTTAAAAATCTTTTAATAATTGATTAATTTATAAAAATCTCTTTCAAATAAAGTAAAGTAAACTACAGCTTTAAAAATGATAATTAATTCCAAGTTTTATATAATGTTTAATTTGTATAAACATATTTGTTGAGCTGCCAAATGAATAGTTAATGCTGTGGTTCAACATCTAAATCATATCCTAGATTCGAGCACTATGTTTATAGTAGTTCGGAATACAATTGTAGGTCCTAGGTGAATTAACTTTGTGCAAAAAATGACTCGAGTGCAAAAAATAATCGTAGAAAGGAAATTAAATTATATAATTCAAGTTATTTTCACCGAATCAAAACATTTTTCCAACTAAATGTTTTATATAATTGATATTTTACATGTAAAATTATTTTCAGCATATAATTTTTAAGAAAATTCGTATTTGGAAACGAAAAAGTTGCATTGTATTTCTTTCTAAAATACCAACAATATTAGCCTGAAACAGTTAATTGTATATTATTGTTTAAAACTTCAAAAAATGGATAATTTTTGAGTTTTAGCCTGTTAATATTTTACACAACTGTACATTGAACAGTACAAAACTTTATATAATCTTAGCAGATTAAATTTGTAACAATAATTGTATGCATCATCCACAATTATATATTGAAAACAATAAATAATCTTAATATCCTATTTAAAGATAGCATACAAATTACAAAATGATGACGCTAATGCGAATTTTTTACAAATTGATACTTTTAAATAATAGTATTTAATAAATAATTATTAATATTTTTATTAATAATAATAATTAATATTTTAATTAATTAATTTTTATTATTTAACATATTATCTTTTAAATTATTTATATTATTAATAATTAATAATTTAAATATATAATATGTTAATAATTAAAATATTAATAATTATCATTGATTTTAACGAACAAATATCAATTTCAACTTCTCTTGCAATTTTTTTTTCATAATAATGTGAAAATTTAATTTAACATTTTCTTTACAAAATTTTAAATATTGTATTTTCTAAATCCATACTATTGTGTTACATAGTGTAATTCATTTCTGAAAAGACAATCCTAAAAAATTTAGAAATAAAAGGTCTATCTGTTTTTTTTTTTTAAATTTCGAGAAAAGTTCAAAATGGCGCTTTACTTAAAAATTCGGAATTCGCTTTTAAAACATTATATTCACTTCAAACTGATTATAAATAACTGTTTTAACGAAAAACTCTAAGTGCATTATATACAATGTAACAAACTGAGTCTCATATTGCCAAAGAAATTTAGTATCAATCGAAAACCAATTCCTCCATGTCATGGTAGCTGTGCAAAAATTACTTAGAACAGAATCCCTTCCGCCAAATTTCTTGGCAGTTTGCCAAGAAGACCGTTGTTATGACAACCGGCAAGTAGAGTTTTCTTTTTTACCCTGCCTCTCGCCTCCCAAAAGCTCTATTTTGAACATCTTACGTATAATACTCCTCTTCAATTGCACATTTGAAAGTTAAACAGAAAAAGTTTCTTTTTTTTCGTCTTTTATTTTAATCTGACATCATATCACGTGTTCCACCATTTTATTTCTCTTTTCTTTTTCTCCCGCTCAAGTGAATGAGAATGAGGGTCAAAAATCGTGACCTCGTTATGGATCCACGATTCTACACAATACTATGCAGTGTGATACAAACACACACAATAAAAATTATCTGTTCCAAAATTCGCACAAGGTTAATTTAATAAGGAAATTTCTGGTTTAGGTGAGAACTTCTAAGTTTAGTTTTTCAATTATTTGAGGTTTTAGCTTTTTAATAAATGAAAGAAATTCAATCTGTTCTTTTAGTAACATAACATTCTTGATGACTTAGAAAAATATTTAAAACACTTTTTGATTTTTTCGTGAAAAGTCTCTTTTTTTTTTCAAAACTAGTATGGTATTTAAAAAATAGCCAAGTAGAGTTTATTTATTACGAAGAATTAAGAAACAGTCGAATATATTTACTTTTTATACTCACTTTTTAAATTCTGTAAAATATATATATTTAATTATTTGATATTAACATTCAAACGTTACACTTGGATAACAAAAATATTTTTTTCATTCTATAACTTAATATTCAAAAGAATCATATTATCATATGTTAACCCAATAAAATATTTCCTCTCATTTTATGAAAAAGAAAATAATTTGCCAAAAATATATACGTTAATACCTACATATTTTTAGAGATTTATTCATATTTAACAAGAAACAATATACAATTATGAATAATATTTCGATATCTTTCAAATTTGTGCTATTGAAAAAAAAGGCAGAACTAAAAATAAAAATTCATAGAGATTAGATTATTGTAGCAAAAGTAAAACTAAAATTTAAAAAAAAAATATTAACTATGAAATATTTTGCAAAAGTACAGCAGGGCTTAAATAAAATTTTGAAGTAGAGGATTTGTTTTATGTAACATTAGATTTGGACCGTAAAGCTTTGAAATAATTTTTAGAATGTTTTGAAATTATTGATAAAAACATTTTAATTACCTGGCACGAAAATTTATAACCCCGCAAAACAGAAATTACATTCGAAAATATACTTAATTTAAATAATATAAATAAACAATTGTGAATCCGCCGCGGTAAACATAAAAATTTTTTACAGGTATTCAATTTATTTAAAATTTGAGTCATTTACTGGCTTTCATTTTTTAACGCTAATATTATACATCTAATTTATATAAAAAATTTTAGTCATTTCATTTCACGATTAATGTAACATTTCACGTTAGTTTATAGTGACAAATTTTGGTTTAATTGTACAAGTATTTTTTTAAATTTATTTTATATAAAAATAAATTAGTAATGAATAGAAAAATGACAGCAGAGTAGTTTATGAATAACTCTAACGACAAGCTTGAAGTCTGCAGAGTTAATTCCTTCTATTTTTCGACGGCAAAAAAATTCCAAACTCAACATTGCGAAAAAGGACATTTTAATTAAGAAAAAACACAGAAATATTATAACACATTTTTTTAGCAAAATCATTGTGCCTAAATTTGAAATAAAAATATAGATATTTTGAGTAAAATGAGCAGAGATTAAAAACACTAATGATTAACAAAAAAAAAAAATTAACTCAAAATTCACGCTCGAAAGATTCGTGGCAATTAACAAGACTAGAATTTACGAGCAACACGCGTTAACATGTGTGAGAATTGCCATAAAGCACCCACAAAAGAGCCTAATTTCTTTTCCTGTCGGGATTAATGAGTCATGCACACACAGAGAAAGAAAATCTATAATAATATGGAAACATTTTTGCAAAATATTTCATTCTACGATTCATGCTGATGAAGGGGGGAGGGGGTAGAAAAAAGATTTTGTAACAAGCTTTTGAGTTCTAGCGCGAAAAACCTCAAGCAATTCTTTTTCTTTTATTTATTTATTTATTTTTTTCTATGCAAGACGCTTTCGAAATTTAACGAACCGTGAATCGCTCTTCAAGAAACTGGAGATAAGAAATTTGGAGACATTTTTAGGTTTCTAAATAGCTTAGTATGAAACAGAGAATAAGTACGTTTTTTCATCGACATTGTAAAGCATTTTGCTCTATCGAGATAGCAATATTGTAACAAATGAAATTAAAGATTGCATAATCCTTCATATATATTATTTCTAAGCATTTTTGCACTAATTATTCATTTAAATACTTAGTGCTGAATTTGTCATTGACAATTCTAAAAAACGAAACTCACCAACTTTAATATATTGAATTTAATTTGAAAATTTTCGAACAAAATATCTTCTTTAGATGTCAGCCATAATACTGTTTAAAGTCAATAATGTTATATGTAAAGAAAGACTTCAATTTTTATTAAAGAATATACAAATATAATAATGGTAATGTGTAATCATATTTATTTTAATTATTTTTATAAGTACAATGTATATTTTTACACTCATTAAAATGTACTTTATATGTAAATAAGACGATAATTGCATAGCTTTCATTTTAATATTAAATTCAGTAATAAGATACAAAAACACAAGTCAAAATTATTAAATATATCTATATCATTATAACATTTTTAGCTACAATAAAGTAATTAAGTATGATAAATACAATCTGCAGCAAATTTTAACTATTAATATTATATTTTAGTGTTATTATGACTAATAAATACTTTTCAACCTGAGGTATTAAGTACACAAACTCGATAACATGTTCTGTAGTTACGACATTATTGTTTATTACAATAAATATTTGTTTAATTTACTAGAAGACAATAACAAAGATTCGAACAATTTAAGAAGTAAATTCAATTAGGAAAACTATCCTATAAAACAGATTTCCAACTGTAGAGTTTAAAAACTTAAGAAATTTCCAACAAGCTACGGAGTTTGCTGTGACCCACATCTAAAAATTGGTAGGCTGTTCAAATACTTCTAAATGAAAACACATTTTACGATCACTTTTGCTCTAAATTACACCACAAAGACTAATACTTCGATTCGGTATATAAACATGATTTCACTTATTAGCACGTGTTTGGGCACATTTTTACATTTATGGCCTATAAAAAACCGTGATCTAGCTAAAATCAAAAATGTGGTAAAAGTGACAGATTTTATAAGCACAATTCAATTTTAAAATAAATTAACAGATGTACATTTAAGTACACGTTAGCCATTTCCTGTGTAAAGCGCTTATCGGTGGCTTTATCGAATTAGGATCATCGCATAGTAGGGCAAATTGAGTAGCCCACGCGATGAACAAATGCTTCTTCAATGGAAGACGAAGTGTAGGCGATCCTGTTCTAAAAGAGAACGTTCTATCGACTTTTACAGGACATTTTCTCAGTAAATGACTAGAAAATGTATTCATCATGTTTACTTTAACAGCTGTCATTAGTAGAGTTTTAAGGACAAAACTCTTAGAGCCACTTATTATCTAATTAACAAAAAGATTTTAATCATATTTATAAAATATGATTAAAAATAAAACAAATTGAAAAACTTCTCATCTAGGGCTATATATATATATATATATATATATATATATATATATATATATATAGTAATAATATTATTATTATTATAGTAATATATTGTTATTATTATTATTATGTAATGGCAATCCCCTCAGAAAGTAACTTGATTTTTAACATTTTCTTTCATGAAGAGTTTAATATTTCTGTAACGTATATATATATAATGTATATATATATATATATATATTATAATAGTAATCATTATAATAATATTATTATAGTAATATATATTATTATTATTATTATTACAATTATTATTATGTAATGGCAATCCCCTCAAAAAGTAACTTGATTTTTATCATTTTCTTTCATGAAGGGTTTAATATTTCTGTAATATATATATATATATATATATATATATATATATATATATATATATATATATATATATAACAAAATTATTACTATTTTTTTAAACTAAAATTTAAAGATATGTTTTTAACTGTTTTATTTGTATTTTAAAACTCAATGAAGTAAACCAAAATTTTTTATTTTATAATTTTATGTTACTGACCTAAGTATTAAGTTCGACATTTAACAACGCAATAAAATCTTTTTTGCTTAATATTATCAGGATTATTTTAACCGATAAAATATTGATACAAAGTATATTAATTGAAAATAATAAAAAAAATTTATGAATTTCTTTTCTTTGCTAAATTACTTAAACAAAAGAAACAATTTATAAAATAGCGAATATTTCAATTTTTCGACAAAAATATGGGGAGAATAATCCAGATTATGCATTCATACACAAATTAGAAATATTTTAACTGTTATTATTATACATACAAAGATATTAAGAAGACACTATAAACACAAAAGTTATGAGGCTTATTTTTTAAAGTGTTTACCTCATCCTGTTTTATGAGTCTGCCGGATAAATACATGGCAAACTTATAGCCTGTCTGAGCTGAACGAATTAAGGCTTAAGTGATAAAAAGACAGCGCATTTTTAGTACTTTTGCTCTTTTTTAACAAAAATATTTACTATTCTTCAAAAGTCAGAGGACTTTTATAATGAGATTTGAGGTTATAAGGATATATTTGGTTATTAACTTCTCTGGTAATGCTGATAAAAGCAGAGGTGCCCAATGACATACAAACCCAACTCTAAGAAGAAGAAGAACTTCTCTGGTAAATTGTCCTAGCCTTCGATACGGACAACAATACGCACAATTCTATAGAACAACTGATTATTTATTACATGAGTGATTTACTAATATTCATTATTTAATACATCCGTCGAAAATGGAATAATCTAATTTACTAATTTCGAAAAATATACAAGGTTTAAATCAATTTATGCGTTTCCTAATTCGAATCCTAAATAAATAATTACTTTAGTTAGCCTTTTAATCAAAAACTATGGACAAACTAGAACTTTGGTTTCAAAGCAATTTTTTATTACAGAAGAATACATTAACATTTTTAGTTGATATAATGTCCTTTAAATGTAAAGCTAATTTAATTTCAAAATTAATTCAAAGATTAGTTAGATAAGGAAATTTAATTATGAATCAAAATAATACATTAATTTTTTGTTTAATTATGCAGTGAATACGAGTATATTAAACAAAATTTAATGATAATTAACTTTTAACTTTATCAAACATTCTAGAAAATCACTCTTGAATATTCTGATTGAGCAGCAAACGAAAAATGAAAAGAATTCATAATAAAATTTTAATACCGTGCTATACTTTTCGTCATATAATATACAATACAATAATTCAATTATACAAATAAATATTCAAAAAGAAATGTAAAACGCAAACGTGCTTTTTACTCAAAATTTCAATTTAGACACATAAAATTAAGATATAAATCGTAGACAGCCCGTTATTTTATTTTAATTTCAAATCTGGGAATTGTTAAAATAAAGACATTAAACGGAGTGAAAAGTAATCCTGAACTTAATTATGAAAAAGGGATTAAATGATCACGTGACGTTCATAACTCAATTCATTTAAGAGATATTGATGTGAACTTAAAGATCAGGGAATTCCCTAGAGAAACAATCATTCTGTTGAGCAAGAGACACACGAGGGGGAAAAAATACCAGAGCGAGAGGGGCTCGCATCAATATGCAGAGGGAAATTTCCAGACATGGTAGGGGAAAACTTAACAAATTCAAAATTGTATGCGTTTTCCCAGTGTGAGTCCAGATTTTATATAGAATCCGTAGCAGTTGTGTGGGGTTAAATTATCCCCAGAGATTTGCTTGCGACGGTACTGCGTTTTCTTAACTTCGCTTTTCCCTTTAATGAGATTTCCGGTCGTAAAACAGTCGAATGCTAGGCCCATTATCGTAGTTTCATCCTCACCCAAACATTTCGCCCCCTCCCTTCCCTCAACATCACCACCCCTCATCTTTCCTAGCCATCTAAGTCATTATATTCCACTCCGTTATGAAGCCATATAACGATCGCCTCGCATGCAACACACTTTTTTGTTTTTCCCTTTACAAGGGACGCGACACGATGTTGTCCAGGAATGTTGCATGACGCTTCTTTTTTGGAAAACTGTTAAAATAAAAGGCTCTGTACTCTGATTTGAGAATGGCATCTATTTTAGGAAACTCGATAAAGATCACAAAATCGATATGTTGTTAAATGTATATATATTTTCATGTATATATGCGTAAGTAAAGCAAAGATACACGGCATAAAATACCAGAAATTAAAGTGGATTATACAGGGTGTTATTAAATTTTTTTTAATAATTTGTAAATGCATAAAAATAAAATTTTCGATTATGTCACAAATTTAAACATATACAAAACTTTATTATTTCTAAACTGATCACATTTTATCATAAATTATATCAATAGTTATTCTGACTTTTTCCTGCGTTGAGAAGAAAATCATTCATCATTGATCATAAGTTTGGTAAGTGGTACTTTGTTCAAAAATATAACAGATGGTTTTTTACATATTCTCGAACACAATTAGTAAAAATATAGATTACTTAATGAGGCATGTGTATTATATTCTAAAACTCAAGTGTTAATGAAAAAAATAGACCAAAGAAAATTGGAAGCATATAAGGCAATGTAGAAGACTTCTATACATATATTTATTATTACTTTAAAAAATTAAATTTTAATTAACATTCGATAATACATAAATTTAGTAATTCTTTACCTCATTTTTCATTGCTAGAAAAGTTAATTTTTTTATATTATTAAATATAAATTGTGCGATTAGACATGTTATATTTTATAAATACAAATTTAACACACATACATGAAAAGATCAAAAGCAGGAGAATAAAATTGCTTTTTTAGATAAAATAATTCTTCAAATTCCATTGATAAAATAGTATGAAATACAGAAATGGTTGAAAATTTGCAAGTGATTTATATATAAATCCTAATGTAACATAATATTATTATGAGATATTGTAACAATAATACTTCTGATGTGATTTCATTTTAATATATCTCATAATGAAATTAGATTACAACGTTTTATTCTGCAATATCAAAATAATTCTTACTCCAAGCTATATCAAAATTTAAGTCATTTCTTTTATAATGAAATATTTTCAGCATTCATTATTAAAAATAATTGTTAAAAATATTATTTAGGCAATAAAACCTATAGCAAAAAATAGCACTATCATTTAACAAAGTTGTTCATTCAGCATTCAATTTATAATTCAAATCGATATTCTTCCAAAAACGAAATCCTGTTTTCCAAATACCATGCAGGAAGTTTGTTTTATAGCATGTAAATGTCCTGTTTTCAAGGGCAAATGCATTCTTTGAGGATCTTGTAAGAGCTTCTTTAAATAACTTATAGAAGAAGTCAAATATTTCGTTATATTCTACTACGTCTTGCTCCTTCCTGACATCACAAAAACTTGGGAGAGAAAGATGGTGAGCAAAGAAAGAAATATCTCTGCTCCACTGTAAGGATAAATCGCACGAAATTGGATTTAGGACCAATCGATCCCGGTTTTTCATCCTTTCTCGGAGGAAAAGGAACCCCTTGGTCGAGACGGAGAACAGACGTCCCGGGTCGTCATGGCAACGCTTACAAGAACTCGGGAAGTATTCCAGTCATCGACCTACAGAAGAAAATCCTTCTTTTTCTGTTTGTGCAAGAAAGAAGCCATCAATTCCCTTGGGGCAAATTTCTAAGAATTCATCCTAGCAGAACTCATTTTGAAAAATCCCCATATGAAGATGATAACTCCCATCTAATGGTGGAAAACTTGATATGGCAGTGTTAGGGACTCTTTTTGAAAAGGACTTGTAGGGGACTTTTTCCCTGAAAGTCAGGGGAAAATTGCCCATAAAGGGTAACATTAACGTAAATGATAAAACTAGAATGTGATGACAATAATAACATTACACAGCATAAAATGAGTGTAAGCAGATAAGCGAAATTCTAAGAAAAACGGGCGAATTGAAAGAAAAATCCCTACATCAATAAAGAGTCTTTAAGAATCACTATACAATCTTTCATAAACAAATGTATATTCAAGTAAATTTACAATGTTTTCAGTTCATAATTGCCAATCTTCCTCTGAAAATGCACTGCATAAAATACATCTTTTAGAACATGAAAAAATAGTGCGAACATAACATTTCCTGTACGTTAATATCATTGATAAAAGCAATTAAAATTTTAGAGCGAAGGAACACTTGATTGTTAAAAACTGAGATAGATATAAAATAATGGTTTCTAGAGAATTGTTACATTTAATTAAAGAATGCGACATGCGTTATAAGTGAAGTACATAATGCCTAGTGAAATTCTGTGGCATTGTTTTATCACAAAATTTTATAGTGAATTTTTAGATTAAAAAAATTCAGAATGTTCGAATTGCTTCAAATACTCCCTTATTATTCGGCTAAGACAACATTTTGGGAACAGTTGATTCTGAAGACTTCATTTGTTAAAACATTCTTGTAAGACACTTGATGAAAATGTTAATTATTGGTTTGTTGGAAAAAACTATTACAAGTAATATTACAAATCAACATAAGACGTTATGTTTGAATAAGTTATAATTTAGTCTGATTCACTAGTAGGAGTGTTCGAAAATTAAATTCTATGTACGCCGATAATTTAAGCAAATAAAGCAGAACATATCTGAAAGAAACAGGTAAGAATCTCCACACAGAAAACAAATGCACATTGATCTAAAAAAATTATTTTAGCGTAAAATTAAGGAGAAATTCTTTCGAAAAATCAATTATGCATACTGAAAAAAATACTACATTTTTCGTTTTTGAAGAATATGAGATGAGAAGTAAGAATTAAAAAAAATCTAATTCGAATCATTAAACAAACAATATTAAATCAATCAAAATAAATCAGATACCTACATTTTTGAAGCAAACGTGTAGCACTTGATTGACCTTCAACAATGCTTTATCAGACCAAGCCGATAAAGCACAAAAATCGCAGCTTTGAAGTAGACACTCTGTTACCTTATCTACTCTTTCTTCCGGTAGACTTAAACCGAAAGGTACTTTAAGAATACTTAAGTTATCAGTCAGACATAAGATGGTAAAAGAAGTGGACCATCAATACTGGTAAAGTTAAATCACCGAAAACAACAATTTAATGAAGAGGAATTAATCCATATTAATGAAATCCGCTAACAAAACAAAGTAACAGAAATATTAAAAAAGTATTTTATATAACATTTAAGATCACAATTTTCTACTTGTGTTGTTAAAAACACTAAACTGAATTCCAGTAATATATTTAAGTTCATTCCAAAATTGTTTGAGACATATTCAATAAATCTGAGATGACTATTCAAGCATCATTTCTTACTGCATAACTTTTCTAATTTTTAGAAAACTTTCCGTATTTTCAGATTTGCAACCTAAAGGATAAAATTGATTAAGATGTGAAAAATTAGTGTCAATTCGAAAATTGAATACACACACACATACATGCATAGCGGAGCATGCGAGAACCCCAAACTGCACCTTAAGATTATAGGGTTTGAAATACTCGCTTATCGCCAAGCGCCTTGTAATTTTGAATCGCGATCATGTGACGAGGTCACACCTGAGCTGGCACTCTTTTCTCCACATCCACTCCACACCAGACACAGAGAAATACAGAACGCTTGTATTGTTTCTTCATTTTCAGAAATAATTTATGAATTGTATTAAGTTAAGTATATAAATAGACGGATATTTTTGAAAAGCCATTATGCAAATATACAGTTGATTATCGGTTGAATTGTTTGTGAATTATGAAATGATCTTAAGTGGTAAATTTGGTTTATATGAATTTATGTATTTGTATCAAGTGTGAAAAGCAGGAAGCAGTAACAATTCCAAAAAACATGGCGACAAAATTAATATATGTTAGTATATAGATAGTAAAAAATTAATTTCTTTCTCCTACGTGGCAGGCGATAAAGGAAAAACATTTAGTATGATGTAAAAATAAGCTTATGTATTATTAAATGATCTATTATTTGATTTTTTTAATATAGATAGTATTCTAATAGTATAATGATTCATTAGAACAGCTTATACCTTATAAAGAACGGCAAATGCAATACCCTTTTCTTTATAAATAAAACAAGTTATGAATGTTAATGGCTACACAACAACTTAGAAAAATTCAACAATGCTTCACTTAACTTGTCACCACATTTTACTTATATTAATTCTGCTGCTAACAGCTATCAAAATTATCATTTATTCTTTCATAACGAGCGTTCTCTTAATGCACTTTTTTCTATTATAAATAAACAAGCTTTTTTCTTGTAAAAAGAAACCTCATTTAATCAGAGATATTGTCCGAGACCCTTTTAACCAGCATTTTAAACTAAGAATGTTTACTTTGGCTCTTCTGCTGCCATCTTACACACAACTAAAATATAAAAGAATCGTAAATTTAGAACGTCTGGCTAGATTTGCGGAGCCTGTAAATTGAGCTCTTGTCTAACAGTTCACGCTTCTTGGAAGCAGGGCATAAAAAAATTAGGCTTATACCATTTTTAAAAGGGATTTCCCTCTTGTCCATTAAATAATTAAATTTATATATTTAGTGGGAAAATATGCTCTTTTATAAGAACAGAAAACTTCTTTTTGATGCTGCTTTTTTTCTTAATATTTTTATTCGGCAATGATGGTGAGAAGATTTAGAAAAAATAATATTTTGAGAAATATTTTAGTGAATACATTTATTTCAGACAAATATTTTTAATATTTAAGTCATCATTTACCCATATTTATCAAGTCAAATGGTCTAGGTTTCAATATTTTTAAGAGGATTAAAATCGTGCTATCTGCTAGAGGTACATAAAATCACATTTAGTGACAAATATTTCGAAAATAAAAATGTGTGTATTTTCCTAATTATGAGATATTTTTTCACTGTAATACGCTAAAAACTAGCTTTGTTTACGTTTAGAATTTTCACTGATAAATAAAGCTGTATATATTGATCTCGATATAATTTTGTTTGAATTTGAATTTGGATCATCTGATAAACAGATATAATTTATCATCAACTTTATGGATACGTGCCATGATCAATCACATTCAAGCATTATAAACTCCGGTATATATATTCTTAAATTTTGAAATGTTCACGCAAGATTAACTAAAATTAAAAAATGTGTATCCCCAATTTATAAGATAATAAACCTCAAAATATAATTTCTACTTAAATCAAATTAAATATAAGCCGCCCATATGAAGATTGAGACCGTATTAATAAAGATATCAATAATAAGAACCCGTACACGAGCCAATTGGAGACACTTTTTATTTAAAATTTCTATTTTAACAATAAAAACTTATTCGATATCGTGTATTATCTACTAAAAAAATTGTTATCACACTTGTTATCACCAAATATAATATATAAATAAACTATTATTTAAAGTCAGGAAATTCCTAAAATAGACGGAGGAGAACTATCGGAAATTTTTGTCTCAGTCATATTGAGGTTAATGACTTTATTATCACGAGACATTTCCAATGCAAACTAATGAAAACCTATTCAAAATACTGTATTTTGAAATTTGAGTCCACAAAAACAAAACCATTAAGATAACGGCGGTTGCCTGGCGAATCTTGCAAAATCGATACTTAGCGTGATTTAACTATCTGAAATTTTTGTTCAGGAATACGCAATTCCTAAAACGTGCGTGTGTTTACTGAGCGAGTTGTACAAAGTATACAGCAACTATCATTATCGGAAGTCAGTGACCGGAAATAAAAAACTTTGACGAAAGGCCTGATATCCAACATTGACTTAAAACATACCAAAATGGTAACAATCATTTCCATATCATTATTGGTTATTACCTTTTTCTAAAAATTAAATTCTTTGCATTCTGGTTGAGGTATGAAAACATGTCTTGAAAAAATTACATATAAAAAATATATAATAGATGATAATAAGATGTCTGAAAATATAGAACGTAATTTGAAATCTGTTGACTGACAATTCGTAGGTAAAAATTAATAGTCTATGACAGTAGAAGATATATTTTTTCTTATTACAAATTTTAAATTATTGTTTAAATTTAACTATTTTATTAATAAAATTATTTTACCACATAAAGCAAGAATAAATATTTTTTTAAGTATTAAATTGCTAGGGTACAAATAATGTTATCCAAGAGACAAATATTGTAAACGATTCCTTTCAATCAATAAAAAGTAACAGTTTTAACCAGCAACAGATAAAACAGGACAATCATCAAATTGCATCTCAATGGTAATAGACGTTATAGAAAAGCTTTAGAGATACTTAAAACTAAAATATTAATTCGTTTTAAGAATTGATTGTAATGTCACCATTTTTAAGAATGGAATAAATTTTTACATATTTATTTAAAAAAAAAGAAAAATTAAAAGCAGAAAATTTTTGGACTTCTTATAAAGTCAATTATTGCCCATATTTCGTAATACATTACTAAACAAATATTTTACCAATGTAGTTCAGATCGAACTTATCTAAATTGGAGTAATTAATGAATGAAAAGTAAAGAAGCTAATCGCGCGCTCGAACGAAAACTTAAATTAACCATTCTCTGAAATGATAGAAACAAACAAAAATAGCCTCTCTGCCTTATGTTAGATGGAAAATTTTCGTGTGTCATACCAGAAAAGCAGATCGATTGGTCGGCGCCTTTATGCCGGGTCAATAGAACCTTTTTTACGTCCATTAAAAGACTCTGTGTGTATCAAATTTTAACAGGAGTGTGGGCTTGGAGCCCGTATTAACGACTGCGTCGAAGCATGACCGAAGTTTCGTCCACACGAATTGAGAAGCGTCAATGCTATTAGATGTCATCAGGATTACAAACGAGTTTTCTTTCAATGGTTTTTTAACTAATAAAAACGTACACACTTTTTTATAAGGATAGAAAAATATGAATCAAAAACTTAATATGAAAGTTTAGAATATTTCGCATAAATGCATGGATAATTGTCCAAGATTAATTAACTCAAAAGGTGTACATGTCTAACACTAATGAAGGAACTTTGAGTAAATTAATTAGCGTATAAAGTCTCCTCAATATTCAGAACTAGTTACTTTGAAATATGGTCAAAGTGGCTGAAGTCGGAATTTATACCCTTGTCTCGATACTGCATATTACCTGGGGTAGATTAGGTGCAACGAATATTTTGCGTGTATACACCATCTCTGCAAGTTTATTTTTGACTGGGTCAAGGTAGATGAAAAAATCTTAAGATGATGAAAGAGAAACTAAGGATATTAAATAATAATTATGGATGAAAATTAAAACACAGCAAATACTTGAACTGTAAATAAATACGAATGTATATATTTATTTTTTATATTTGTTCAACTTAATTAATTTTTATGTATTTTTTTAATTTAGAGATATTTGCTTAAAGCTGCTAATGGTAATGTACATTTGCTAAATGATATTACACTTCCAGACACTTGAGTTTGGAGCTTATTTGGGGCGTTTTTAAAGATTATACCCCTACTTCTATTTGGCATTATCGGCTATAAGAAGATTTAAATGCAGACATAAATAGAAAATGCATAAATCGTAAAGCACATTTAATCTTATATAAATCTAACATTAGATCTGAAAATTAAGAAATGTCCCTCAAGTAGTGACACCTTTAGCGATTTGAGTATGAAATGAAGAAGGCTCTGCATATACATTAGAGATATTTTTTGATAATAGAACATGTACTTTAATTTCTTTGTTCATTAGTTTAAAAAAATTAATGTCATGAATTCAATGAAAATTGTGTAACTATATTTTATAAAATTGATGTCATTTATCTCAGATACGCTGAAATTATTCTGTAAATGCACATATTAAAGCAAGAAATAAAAATATTTTGTTTTAAGCAGATTTATTTACCTTAAACTGAGGGAATAAAGTATACATATGGTAATAAAAAATATATTCTCTGTAACAACAAAATCTCTTATAATAACATCAAGTAAAAAACAAAAATATAATTATCAAATATTTAATTTTACTTTAATTTTACTTTTCAAATTTAATTTTAATTTGAAAAAAATATTTTAGAAATTTTGATGGATATTTTAAATACCCAATATATTTTAATTAATTGAATATAGAATGATATTCGCTTAAGCATTTCAAAAGCGATGAATTTTGGGAAATTCAACGTGGATGCCGAAAATAGCTGACGCGATTTTATTGTAAGTGTCGAAATCCTACACATGTGAAGGACAACACACATAAATAAACGATTGCTGCAGTTGTAAAATGGTTAATGTTAGTTGTCATAAATAAAAATGAAAAATGGTTGTATACAACTTTCACGACACCTTACTTCTACACAGCCTTACGGAAGAACTTTTTATGATTTCTGCTCCATACATCACCATTGAAAATTTAAACGATTTATTTGAAAAGGAAAAAAAAAACATACTACGACCATTGTTTAAAAATCCATAAATTATATTCAAATAGATCTGATTGACGACTATAAATAATGCGAGGATGGTAAAAAGTTGGTAATTCTATAGAGCTTCGATTCTTTTTTTTTTTCGTTCATGTCATCGCGAAAGTTATGGAAATGAAACTTGAAATTCAAAACTATTGATGTTTGCATTCTTTTTTTTTAAATTTTGTGTATTATTGTTGCAACAAACAGGAAGCAGCCAGTAACAGAAGGGAACTGAATATAGGGGAAACGGAGTATCCGAACCTTGGCTGTGCTCCAAGTTCCCTACATTACACATCCAGCCAATCAGAGTGACAAGCGTTCGAGAAGTCACGAGACAGAAGAGAGAGCCACTACGGATGACATTTCAGGAAATGGGATATGCTGATGACATTTTTCAGATGGAAAGGGGGAAGAATATGAGTCGGACCATCCTCGTTTTTCACAGAGAGTTGGGCAAGACAAGCCAACACAATTTATAGGTCTTAAAGTTGCAGGCCCAATAGATGCATGAGAGAGATAGAACTCTGACTCATCGCCATTTTAGTTCGCCAAAAAGAATTTATGCTTTTGTATTTCCTGATTGGGAAAGGAGACATGTCCTTGGTTGGCAGACGATATAAATACATCTGAATTAGGAATTGAAAGTTGACGTATGCAGCGGTCAGGCACCCTTTTTTTTTCTTTTTTTAATATGACGATTGATAATATGCGAAATGGCTTATGAGAGAGAACGTTTCCTTTCCAAACTCTCTAGGAATTTTGAAAATGAATTGTTTCTAAATAAAACTGAAAAACCGTTATGATATTTTAAATTCCATTATCCGTATAATAAATGCAAAATCCACCAGAGAAATTAAATAAATCAGTCAAAATAAAACACTTGAAAATTTTTACTATTTATTATTAGTTTATAAGTTATAATTTTTATATGTGTAAGCTACATTAAATTTTACGTAGTACATTTCATTCTTTACTTATTATTAAATTAAAAATTTCCAGTATAAAATAATTGGAATTACAATAATAAAATCATTCTTTAAGACTTAAAAACTAATAATTTGAAGAGTAATTATTCAGCATAAACAAGAGATTAGATATAACAATGTCATAATCTCGTATACATTATATACGAATGCAGTGTGCATATTATATAATAAATACATTGATTCCAGATAGAACTCAAAATATAGAATGTATACGATGTGCTCATGCTCTATTTATATTCGTTCAATAGTTGGAGCAATTTAAAGAATATATGGGGCTTATAATTAATGAATAAATAATATTAATTCTAATTGCATTAAGTAAAAATAGAAATAAAATGCATTTTTTGATGAAGTTATAAATAAAAGAATACTGAAATTTAATTCATTCAAACGAGTTTTAATGTTCATATCCGCCAGTAAAGTTAATTGCTTTTATGTTTATTTTAAAATTAATGAGAAACACACATAACTTATATTTCAAGGGCAAAGGAAATTTCGTAATTTCTTAAAACAAATTACGATGATAAAAAATTCGTTTCCAGAAATCTAGCATATACTGCCTATTCACATTTCTTATCTTTAAAAAGTTGTCCTTGAAGAATATTTCAGTTTATGACTAACAACCAAAGATAAAAAGTCACTTGAATTTTTTTAGAAGCTTTAAGTACAATCGCTCTTTTCGGCGCACTCAAAAAAGCTACGAGTATAATAAATAACCATCTTACGCATTATTACATTAAACAAACCAAAAACTAACGAAAATACTCTAAAAAGTATTAAATGATAAGTTTTCATACAATACCAAAAAAATGCAAACTGATTTAAAATGTTTTCATTTCATTATTAGTATTTCTTTTTTTCTTATATGAAATTACACAGTTTATTTCTTAGATATTACCTATAAAATTGTTTATTTAATATCCACCAACCAATTTATGCTTCTAATCCTTGTGCACTCGTAAATAATCGGATCTTTTTTCAGGAGAAAAAACTTAATCCAAACTGAAGAAGATTTTTTTATTATTATATTAAAAATTAAAAAAATGCTTGGTTGAAAGATTAAAATTTTCAACATTTTCAGATTAATTTTTATTTTAAAATTGAACGAATGAAAAAACTTTTTATCTATTATTTATTTATTTTTTCAATGGAATGAAATAAATCACAAGAATGAATTTTTATAAAATTTCCATTCATAAAATAAATTAAGCTTTATGATGCAAATAATAAATTTTAAGAGAAACAATTAACAACATATCCTCAACGACATTGACATAATAAAATAAATTGAGAATTCTATTAACTTTAATTTTAAAAAATCTGATTTTTGTTAGATTTTTGAAATTAATTATTAAAAATTGGAAGAGGAACTTTATAAAATTCAGGCATTTATATCCATAAAAAATAATTAAAGTTTTAGTAACAAAATATTTATAAAATTATATGTAAATTATATTAATAATTAATTAATGTCAGTAATTAATATTTAAGATTTTTATGTTGTTTATTATGTAATATAAAAAAAATAAAGTCAAGAATAGAGAGAAGAAATAAATCGGTTAAAAAGTAAAATCTTATTCTGAACACGTGATCCGGAATTAAGCTGTCTCAACTTTTAAAGGAAACTCATTCTTACAAAGTTGACATTCATTTTTTCCTCTGATTCAAGATGTTTATTTTTTTTAAATTATCCTCTAATTCAGGAAAACCCTAAATATTTAAGAATTCGCATAGGAAATTTTTTAAATTGTTACCACTTAAATTTGACAGCAGTAGTATAACCATTTGAATCTATGGAAAATAAGTAAATTATTTTCTATTCGAATTTATTAAATATTTTATTTCTATATTTTAATAAATGTACAATTTTTTTAATTTATCATATGCACAAAAATTAACTAATCATAGTTTGATTTTTGAGATAATTAAGAATAAAAAATCATGAAAATTTTAAAATCGAGAATTTCTTAAATTATCCGTTAAATTAAATTTGCGAACCATATATATAAATCCATTTTCAGATCATATTTTTTTCATCACAGATTTTTATAAAAAAAAACAGTTAAAAATTAATTTTATTAATAAAAAGTTAATTTAATTAATATAAGAAAAATTAGTAAGTTATGAATCGGAGTTAATCTCAGTATTTAATTGTTTGGGAGCAATATAAAAAAGGTATTAATGACAATGTTCACATACATGCATAGTTATGGTGATGTATTTCATAAAATGTGCATATAATTTGGAATATAATATAATATCTCAAATTAACTTCTCTTCGGTGCTGCCACACTGTAAAATGTGAGCCTGATAAGAGGTAATGTTTAAATAATAGGAACTTAGATAATTATCTGAGCATAGGTTACTAATACTCAGAAAATTTTATGAATACAGAGATAAAATTCAATATATTTAAATTTTTATGCTTAGTTTTTTGAAAATTGTCTCAAAACCGTTAAAATAAGCATTAGATTAGTATCATACTTGAGAAAGATCTATAACACCTTTTATTTAACAAATATTTAGCCATACAATTCAGAAATATTTAGCTTAAAATAAACATTTGTGAAAAATAATATGAAAAAATTATATCAAACGATTGAATAATAGTATAGTACAATGAATTTTATAAAATCATCATATTTGAGATTATTAGAAATAATTTTGCGAAAAAATTAGATTTTAAAAAAATTAAAAAATGTAGAATATTGCTATTAAATTATCTCTCGTCTGATTATATATAGTATAAAAATTTAAATTTCAACGATTTTTCATATTCCAATAATTAATTAAATAATATTTTTTAACTAAAGAGTTGTTTAAATTATTTTAAAAATTTATTTATATTGTTGTAAAAATAAATACACAACTCACATGGTTATGTTAATATTTTTATTATTTTTTTAGTGATAAAAATAAATAACATTTACTTTACCTGCTTTAGCATCCTACACTGATATTACTTATCTCAGAAAATAAATTAGAAATTTCAAGCAAAGATATCAGTAAGATTATTAATATTTCTGTTAAATTTAAGAGTTAATTTAAAATTAGAAAAGGTTTTCAGTACTTGACTTCAGAAGAACTAAATTATTTAATAAATTTGAGTTAATATTTTTTATATAAATACATTCGTATACTTTTCAACTTAATTTACTTGAAGAAGTATTTATAATTTTACGTGTAAAAATCAATATGTTTTAAAAGACCTTCTTGAGGTTATTCGTTAAACTGCACCTCACATATATAGCAGGTGCGATATAGCAGGAAATATTAGGAAACCTTACATTAAAGAGAAAACAGATGTTATTTTTATTTATTTATTTTTTGGCACAAGAAAATTGTCGAAGTGGGAAAAATTCGAATTAAAAGGGAATGAATCTTTTAGTTTTTAATATGCGTATAATTACTGACAGTAAAAATTCCGTTAGTTGTTTAGTTTAGTGGGGTATATTTTCAAAAGCACTCGGAAGCGCGCGTCAATTTTCCCCGCTTTTAGTTTTCCGCGACAACCGGCGAATCAAGTGCAGCTAGAAAGGAGAGGGAAAAACAGAGATAAGGGTAAGAAAAAAGGGATAAAGTAGAGTAGTTCAGTACCTGCTGCCATCGGTCTTCGAGCGAAAGCTGTGCGTTGTAATACCCTGTTTCATGGACGGACTGCAATTCACTAAAAATGCTGTGTCTGGGATAGAAATCCATAGTAGTTCAGCAGCGTCCGCTCATCGCGTACTAAAGACATACGAGGCAGTGAACAAAATTCGTTGAAACGCTAGAGACCGCCGGAATGAAGTCAGGGTTACCACATTCGCCTTTGCCAAATTTATACGCCAACTCTCTCAAACTGGCTGCCGCTGGCGCCTTATCGTCTACTACTTTCGTGGTTAGGAATCAATGTGAGGCTTGCTTTTTTTTGTCATACATTTTTTTCTAAAGCCATTTTTTTTTTCAATCAAGATTTTATTTTTGGTTTTAACTGAAGATTTTTTAAGTCATTGTGAATATTAAAATATTCATATATAAAAAAGAATATAAAAAATACCCAAATGAATAAATTAATAGTTCTTTTTATAAAAATATTATAATAAATATTATAAGATTACTTGTGATTATTATAAATATCATCCTGCCAAAGCGAAAAAAGCAATTTTTGCAAAACAAACTATGCATTAATAAAAAAATTACATAACCCTAATATTAAGTTATAATATAATATAATTGTTTGCTCTTCATTTTAAAATATTTAAAATCCATGAAAATTTAAAAAATATTTCTTGAAATATGATAAATAAAAGTAGTATTTTTATTATTTTATAATTTTGCTCATTTTATACGTAATTATTGCAAATTTCATTTTAGACTTATATTTGAATCATCACCTCTGAATGTTTAGCTGAAATGTTACTAAGTTGGATTCATATACTTCTATTTGATGTTTGATGTGTCTCAAAAGTTGTTTTAATCCGTAGTAATTTAATGTATTTTACTCCGTTAGTCAAACGTAGAACTATATAAACTGAAATATTATGATAAATTTAAATAATAAATTCTTAAGATACATTCGAAAGAAAAGCAGTAATATTTTCTAAATATAATCATTCTAATTTTATCTTCATTTAATTGTCTGAAATTTTAAATTTTTATCACCTGAATATTTTCAGAGAGCAACACAAATTTATCCTAAATTTTTCCTTTCAAAACTGCACATTACATTTCTCTTTAATGAGAATCTTTCACGCAAAATTGAAGTAAATATAATCAAGGATTAAATAAGGAACAAAATCTTTTTAATGTAAATAAATTTTATATATTTAAGTTAATTGAAATAAAAATTCGAAAATTAAGAAGAAACGTAAATATTTTTGAATTCACTGAAATTGGTAACCCTGGTTGGCGACTTTTTGTTTTTACATTCTTTGGTTTTTGAATCAAGCGAGATTATAATGTCATCTCAAACGGTGTAACGCGAAAGTATTTTTCTTTTTCTTTTATATCTAAGTAAATAAAAGTTTCATAAATACAAGTAATTTGAGTGGAAAAGAATTTTTCTCATTTTAAGACCTTGTTTTGATTCAGATAAACGCAGAAATAACATACGGAACATATATTTGTTGGAGAAGGTTGAAATAATACAATGCAGAGTGATAAATTGATGAGTCATCATTATATTCGAAATTTTTATGACGGTGTTATTCAGTATGTGCAATCTCTGGTTTTAGAGTCAACCGGAAATGAATGTCTTAACGCTTATTTTTACAACTCTTAAATAAAAATTTTACTGCCCTGTTCATTGTCATGATTCACAATTTCATTCAATCCTTTTTATATAACAATAATGTATTAATTACTTGTATAATATGCATGATGAAATTGTGAATGCTTCTAATGGTAATATATATATATATATATATATATATATATATATATAAATATATATATATATATATATATATATATATATATATATATATATATATATATATATATATATATATATATATATATATATATATATATATATATATATATATATATATATATATATATATATATATATATATATATATATATATATATATATATATATATATATATATATATATATATATATATATATATATATATATATATATATATATATATATATATATATATATATATATATATATATATATATATATAATCGTAAATTTTTTTATAAAACTAATCAAATGGCGAATGAAGAATAATAAAGTGGAAGTATGAAATATAATAAGCAAATGGGGTATATATTCAATAGATAGTTCAAAATTTAAAAGAGGCATAGAATAAAAGGAAAATGTGAAAAGAAGTGCAAATATGGCCAGCTTCTTCAGGGGTAGTTGACCACATTGGCACAAAATATGGTTTTTCTGCAGTGGCTTCAGACTAAAGTCTTAATAAAGCCATTGAATCCCGTATCCACACTAAAAATGACATGCCAAAATAGAGGAAATAAATATCAAGATAAAATATAATATAAAATCCAAAGTTGTCAAAATCGGCCATTAAATTTATAGTATTCAAAATCTTTAGTCTGGAGCCACTGAAGAAAAGACATACTTTGTGCCAATGTGGTCAACATCACCAAAAAATCTGACTATATTTAGGTATAGACAGATTTTGTTATGGTATTTCTATGTTTCATTTTTTTTTCATTTTTAGGTATTTCTTTTCATTTTCCTTTTATTCTATGTTTCTTTTAAATTTCGAACTATCTATTCAATACATGTTCCATCTGTTTATTATATTTCGTACTTTAACTTTATTATTCTTCATTTCGCATTTGATTAATTTTATAAAAAAATTCATGATTAATTATAATTTAGAAATTCTATTTAAGCTGCTTTTGCTCTGAATGTATTGCTAAGCATATGATTTTTGTATTTTTCTTGTATTTTTTTTTCAATTTATGCTTATGATATTTCTAATATCATGTTATATATATATATATATATATATATATACGTATATATTATATATATATATATATATATATATATATATATATATATATATACATATGGATTAGTTTAATACACTAATATTACAATGAATTGGCATTTAACCATAGTATATTATACATTATTTACAGTTATTTTCTTTTTCTAACAATTGACACCAGGCTCGCTATTGAACCAACAACAAGCACTTGATGTTGAGGTGTCGATATTAGGTTCTCCATATCTGACACAAACACACACACACACACACACACACACACACATACACACACACACACACACACACATATATATATATATATATATATATATATATATATATATATATATATATATATATAGAGAGAGAGAGAGAGAGAGAGAGAGAGAGAGAGAGGCACACATTATGTAGAACCGCGCTTCCATTTTCCATTTCTATATTCATACACTACTGTGGTTTAAATTAGTAAATTTAAAAAAAAGTTATGATATATTCGAAATGCTTCGCATAATCGCCGTGTACTTACATACATCCATTGAAAAGTCTAATTATTTGATAAAAGTAAACATGAGCAGTAATTTCAAACTTTTATTAAAGATAAAATTTAATATATATGCATTTATAAAACTATAAAATATATTATAAAACTACAAAATAATTTTTAAATTAAAACTGTAAAATTTGATGCATGATATATTAAAATTGTTCGTATAATTCGTAAAAGTAGTCACTGGTACCCTACTAATATCGAGATTTCAATTCTAAAATTTATTTCACAATTCGACCCAAAGCAAGTTTACTGAATATAAAAAAATTTAGCATTAAGCTCAAAATCTGTACTATGACATTGATATCTATAAAATGGTTATTTCTTACGATTAGTTTTTCAGTCAAGTATATCTTTAATATTACTGTAATTTTACAACCCACAAATCAATTTTATTGATTGAAGATGATTGATGAGAGTTAGGTTACAGATTATGAAAAGCTGTTTTTTGAATTATATAAATTTCGAAGAATGTTTAAGTGTTTGTTGTTTTTGTCTTATCCTACTTGATAGACAGAGACATCTTTCAAATTAGAGAACCTAGTTGGTTGTGAAATGCAGCTTCAGGAAATTCAAGATCAAGCTACACCAAAGAGATTCAAGTCTTAATTTTTTTCAAGCTTGCAAAGACTGTAACCGAGCAAAAGTACGTCTTCGTAATTTAAAATCAGACACCAGACAGAAGAACCTCATACTTGGCCAGAAGTATTATTTCACTTGGAGGACATTACGATTATGACATATTCTAGATGCCCCAACAGCCGTTAAAGCACTGGACGGATCTTAATAATAAATCGGGGTTAGCGAAATTGTCGACATTCACATGAACATTTTCTTTAAGCAAATTGTAAATTTCTTGTAAAAGTTCAAAAATTAGAGATAGTACTTTGCCACGTGAAAGCCAACGCCAGTTGCAGTAGGTACGTGTAAGGTATGTGTGCTTAGCCTCCAAATTTTACCATAGGTTTTTGAAAAATACGACTTAAGTAGCCTACATTTTATGTAATTTATCATATTTATTATAGAATGAGATTCAGTGGAAGACTCAACCATTTCAATGCAAGTGCTTTTCGGTGAATAATGCAATATATATATCAATATATATATATATATATATATATATATATATATATATATATATATATATATATATATATATATATATATATTATTGCAATTTATCAATTTTTGTTGTTTTAGCGATTAATAAAACGATTAAAAAAGTAAAATGATTAAGCACGAAAGATATGATGCCAACCGATGGCTGAGTGGTTAGCGCTCCTGACTCCTGAACAGTGGGTTCCGGTTCGAAACCCGGTTTGGCCATGAATATGTTACTTCTTTCTCTTTTCTCTTTGTGTTTCTCTACCCTCTTTGTGAGGAGGTATGAATGTGGCCCACCCTATAAACAAGTTTGTAGTGGTATGGCGCGGGCAACGCCAAATCTCGCCTCCGTGACTTGGTTCTCAGGTGTCCGCTGGGTAACTACAAATGAGTAGCAGTTTCTGGCCTTGTTGTGGCAAAGGGTTCATCACTTAAGTGCCCGCCGTTGGATATATATATATATATATATATATATATATATATATATATATATATAGTGTGTTGCTCAGTATATATATATATATACTGAGCAACACACGGTTGTTGACGAAAATTACTTTGTTCCTGGTTATCTCTGAGATCATGGTGTTTTAGGGTTTTCAAGAAATCTTCGGACTTAAAATATCCATGTGATAGAACAACACTCTCTGGAATTTCATGACCTTATGAATGTTGACGGTTGCCTCTATGACTAGAACTGAACAATATATCTTTACAGGTGTCCATAATATATTTTCGAGCGAATATTCGGTTAGCATTGCCTCAAAAAAGTGAATCGGCTTATCAAAAACTATCTGCTATAATTGTCATACAAACAGATTCCATATTTGTGAATCTTGTTTTGAATTCTTCAGTTAATTGTTGTGTTCTGAGTTCAATTCAGTAAATTGTGGATTTCCGTCTTAGCTTTAATCTAATTTGCTAACCTAACGATGTAATGTTCAAATCGCATCCTCTTCTACACAGCCTATACTAATTGTTTATTTTCTTATATTAATATTTTTGCAGTTGCCCCCAAAACAATATGTAGGGGAAATTTATCTTTCAACGTCTATAAACATATATAAAGTCTCATACATCACTGTATATAAAAGACTTCTTATCAAAAAATATTTTCTACATAGAAATTTGTCAGAATTATATTTTGCCGTTCCATTCAATGACGCGCTTATATTCTTTCAGAGTAAAAGCTATGTCATTTAACACTATGATGATTGTAACAACTTTTAATAAACACGTACATATCAGATTTGCATACACAGCTGAATTTTCACTTATTTATAGCTACCATCCTTGTAAATTCGAATAACAAATTTCACTTTTCACTGACTTCGGTTAATGGAGCAAAGTTTACTGTAAAATAGTTTTATTCTTTTAACACGTTGCATTTTTATTATTAAATGGTTTTTTTATAAAAATTTAAATGCAATAGTAACGAGAAACCATAAAGATGGATTCATTTTTATATTCACTATGTGTGTATTTAACATTTGTGTCTGAAATTAGATTTTTTAATGATATGTTATTTCGAAAAATTAAAACTTAATGAAATATTTCTTAACTTAATTTTTTAAAAAAAAACGTGTAGTAAAATTGCATGAATTTGTGAAAGCAATTAATTAGATAAAAGTATTTTTAACAGAAAAAAAGTGTATTCACTTGGCATGGGATGGGCGGCTGTATGAAAGACAGTTAACTGTCTGGTGTGTTACGAGTTCATTTAGTCATTATCGCCAATGTCACAACAAAAACCATTTTGTTCAGTTAAATTTGTAAAAATAAATCTGATGCCATAATTTAAATACCATTTCATCAGAAGTATTGTAATTGCCCTTTTAATTTTATTTTATTTTCGGAGCATCATATGTTGATTTTGTAATTTTACTGAAGAGGATGATATCTGCAAGGGCTTAAATCCTCGTCAATCGAGTATTTATGGACAGAATGTGAAAAATATTAAATAAACATTTTTTTACACAGACTGCGCAAATATAAACATGACGAAATAGTCGGAAATGACAAGTCTTCGACTGACGGTAAAGAAAATGTAAAGAGAAAGTATTGCATTATAAAACCTTTAAATTATGTAAATCTCTAAAAGCTCTGTTATTGTTGCATGTCCCATTTGGCCAGCAGCGCTAAACTAGGTCCATAACATTGAACATCCTTAAAAATTCAAGCATCACATCAAAGGATCGTTATATAAATCATGCTTGGATAGCCCCACACTCAAGGATTATATGCTGGCGTACTAAGAAGTTATATACCTTAACCATTTACGCTGACCTAGTTCAAATAGCAGAAAATTGTCTAAAACTAAATTAAAATTATATTAGGAAAAAAGATACTGAAATATGAACTTATTAAAGTAAATTCTAAGAAAAAATGAAAATAATTCACTTCAATGTCAATTAAATGTCTTCTGTTTGATTCTGGTTTAGGATTTCAGCTTGTAAAAGCAGTACATTCAAGACTTCCAGTTTGGCAAGAACCCCATGAAGCTATAATTCCATCTGGCTTTACTCGTACGGTGCATAGTCCTGGTTGGACTACCATGATATTGGTCATGTTGTGCTGTCATGGAAGTAGTGCCGTGGTGTTCTAGAGGGCAGAGAAACAGTCATGAGATGCCTAGATATACTAGTACAAGGGCAGTCTCCAATATTAAATTCTTTACTCTGATGGGATCAGATACTTCACGGACTGTAATATTAAAAGCGCTCAAAATCGGCGTGCTGCACAGTAGTTTGACCTCCAACGCTTTCCCTGACCACCGGAGAGCCTGAATCTTAACACCATAAAAATGAATGGGATGAGATGGAAAGACTCATCAAATAGGGCTATTCTCTTTACTCTAATTTCCAAAATCTAAAGAGCTGCATAGAGTCAATGCATGATATTCTTTGAATATAATTGTACTCATAAACATATTCTCTGTAGACTCGATGCCCTAAAGAATCAAAGCTATTCTCCGTTCAAAAGGTGGTCCAAGAAAATATTGATCTTATGTTTTTGATTCATTGGCCAGTGTGTTATCAGTAAATTATCAGCAGTCACGCGCGGTATATTAGTAGCTTAAAATGCAAAAAAATTCACTTTGGCAGATGAACCATAGTATTTAATATCTTTTTCAAAATGTTATTATATTCAACGAGGGCATAAAAAAAAGTAATTCTTATGGTTAAAGATTTAAATATTTTTGATGATATTAAGCGATACAATTACTTTTTCTCGGTAATTATTGAACTTAGAAGATAGAAGAATTGGAAATCTTGTTTTATCAATCTTGTGGAAGAAATAATAAATCTAACCCTTGAAATATATTCTGACTTGAAATTTGATCACAAAATGCCTCATGTTAGCTGTTCCTGATGTATGATTAGAAATGTATCTTGCTATTCATATCCAAATTCAAAATAACTATTTTTATTTAATCATTCATATTTTTCATTTATGAAAATAAATAATTATACATGTTGAAAATCTAACTTTTATGAAATATTTAAGCCATACAAAACATAAAATAGTAAGCTGTTCTTAAGCATTTCTTTGAATGTTTTACTTCTGAACTAATTATTGCAGCGAATTTAATGTTACTTTTAGCAGCATTTTACGGTAATAATTTTTGTTCTAAACATCCAAAAATATGAGTAAAAAAACACATGTAATTACATTTTATGAGTTGAAAATTCTATGAGAATTACCCATTATTTAAGTGATTGTACTGGTAATAAATTAAAAAAAAAACATCCTTTTGATATTATATTTTCCAGAAAAATAGACTCTTCTGTTCAAGTTAGTTAAATAAGAGGTGAAAAAATGAGTTGACATGTTTACGGAAAACGAAATTTCGTCAAGTCCACTCACAACAAGTTTATTTAAATAAAGAATCCTTGAAAGAGTACATATTCCGCTTGAAAGAATTCTCTCATCACAAAAAGCACTAGTTTTTATATAAAAATAACAGCTAACCTCTTTGGTATGATAAACAGGAAGTTCGTTCAAGTTCAAGTGTAATGCAGTACGTATCTGCCAACATAATTTGCGAAATAGTTTAGAAATTTTTTTTAAACAAGAAATTTTTTTTGTTAATTTTAAATTTAAAAAAATTAAGAAAGTAAATTGTGACGTACGCATGTTAAGTTATATGAAATTATTCAGAAAAAAATTTCTGGTATGGGACTTTACTGTTAGCATACATGAAATAAAAACGATATTCATATTTATTTGCATACATTGATAATACAAATATTCAAACTACAGGAGTAGCATTGCATAATAAGAACGTTAGAACTCACTCCCAAAAATGAATACAAAGAATTTAAGCTTATGCAAAAAATTATGTCAAATACAATACGTAGCCTATGAATGATGAGTTTGAAAATTTCGCTTAAAAATATTATGTTAATGTATGAAGAATAGTGCTTACTTTAAAAATTTTATTTTAATTTTAAATAAAATAAAATTTACTATAAAATATACAATATTAATTAATTAAAATATTGAATTATATATTTTTTGAAAATTACAAATTTTACAGAGCCCACACACCACAAATTTACCTAAAGAATTCGAAACATTGAACAAGTTGTTTCATTTAGTGAAATTCATCTAAATGACTTTTATGTATTTCCTTTCAGTAAACAATATTTTATTTTAAGTATCTTTTTCTTATTATAATCAAATATATATTTTGACATAGACATCGATATTTAACATAGACATCGATATAAGATTTTTTATGATTAGTATGACGCTTTCCGTCGAGTTTAGTGATAATAAAGTAATACGCGTTAATGTCAAAAGTATGCTATATGTGTGGAATATTTATAAAAAGCTAGCATTCTTAAATTAAAAACATATAAATCATACTTACATACCATTTTAGCATCTGAGTTAATATAAGTATTGTGTATTTTTCTTCTTTAATATATATATATATATATATATATATATATATATATATATATATATAATTCAAGCTTTATTAAGTTTTAAGAAAAATTACAGCTAAATCAGGAAAAGATGTTTAGTATAAAATTGACACTCAATTAAAGTTGTGCTGCGAATTTAGAATACATAATTTTAGCAACCAATTATTTATAATCTTCTAGAACATAGGTTCCCAAAGTGGTCCAGGTGGACCCCCAGGGTTCCATAGGAGACCATAAGGAGGTTCACATAGATGTGAAAAGAAAATAGGGGTTCACATTGTTGTAAGTGGGGGTCCACGAAAAATTTTCTGGTTTTCATAATAAAGAACAAACATTTTGGCTTGTGTTTACCTATCAACGTAGGCAGGTAGCATCCTTCACTAGGTAGGTACTCAAAACTATTCCAGGCTCAGTTCAAACACAGAAATTGAATATAACAATAGAAAATAATACAAGTGTACATCACATGTCGAGACTTGCAAAGTGCCGCCCGTGCGCCGTCTCATTAAAAGTATGACTATTTTTTATTGTTGATTTACATTTCAGAGTTCATTGTTGATTTTTGTCAATTGTTGATTGTTTGTAATAATAAATGTTTATAATTTTGTATAACCACAAGTATTATTTTAATAAATAGGACACAAGAAAATGTTCTACTTTTTTCCCTTTCTTAACACCCCTAATTTAGGATGATATTTTTAGGGGTTTTGGGAATACAGTAGAATGCAGGGGTCTACCGAAAATAGTAAAACTTTGAAAGTGGTCCACGAGAAAAAAAAGTTTGGGAGCCCATGTTCTAGAATAACACAGAACATAAAATAAATTCATACAAAATTTTTATAAACAAAAAAAAACACACCCTTCCAGCATTCTATGCAGTCCTATCATTCTTACTCTTCAGAATCCAGAAAATCAGACTTTCCATCTTCTGTTTTTAAAACTAATTTTGTTGCCTCCGCAGCGACATCTAGAGGTCGTCAGAATCATTACAACATAATGACGTTTAAAAAAAAAAGAACAGCAAGCCAGCAAAGTAATATATTGGAGATCAATCGTAAAAAGGAGGCGAAATCACCGATGATGTCATGCAGTAACTTTTAATCTTGACATTGGAGAGACAAGATTATTCCGAACAATACGATAAAGCATCTAATCATATCGAAAACACGTCATGCAAAATGTGAGTGACGAATAGATTTCACTGTCGATCTCCAGTCCCCAAAATAGAGCATCAATAGATTCTCATTAGATTTCAGTAGAATCACTCACAGAAACGCAGTTGCAATAAACAGTGTCTCTCAATATATTACGTGTTTGACGTTAGAGCAAATCCAAAGATATTTACATTCAACAAAGCTATCCTATTTTTTCTCAGTGTCTGGAAAATAATAGTGTCAAAAAAATAAAATCCATTGATAATTATTATGATTAACTATTAAATTGGTGTTTATATTTTTAATTTTTAAAAGCAATGCAATTAACTTAAATATTATTATATCTAATACATTATCTAATAATTGATGAGTACTTCTTTAAATATAGTCTTTTATTAAATTTTACTTATTGTTCCATATTGTGTAGAATCATTTTGGATTATAAACAAGAATGTTAGATATAGATAAGGAGAATGTTAGATATGTTAATAATTTGAACGTTGTATGAAATATAAGAATATGATAAGTACTGCATTTAATTTTTAAATAATAAAATAAAACAATGATCTCCAAATTATTAATTATAATTAAAAAAAAATAGGTTTCTTTTTCGCGCTTTTGGAAGTGAAGAAATAAAAAAAGTCGTTTGAAATATATAGTATGTGTAAAATAGAACGGTTAGTGCTACATAATGTGTTATAATATTTTCCTGTTTGTTTTTGATAAATTGAAACTAAGTCATGATGAAATGTCAGTTTCTATTTTACAGGATATGTGATAAGCACGTGTAGTAGTAACATTATAAATATCTAAGCTCTCATTTGTTGAATAAATTATGGGGATCAAAAGGAAAGGTCATTTTTCTAGCGAGTAATGCCCTTGTAGATGGCCTTATAGGAGTTTGTTTATCAAACGCAGATAAGCAACTTTAATCTAGCTTTTACACTACGCAAAGCTTTGGAGTAGACACGGTTACAAATATTTAAATTAATTTTACTGGATACAGACTATCAGGAGAGCAATATCGTTTTTTGGGCATTTGTTAATATCTTTTGTACTCTGCATTTTTTAAAGCATTTTTTCAATAGGTATGGGAAAGAGAAACTGACATAAAATATGAAATTCATTTACTATTTTAATATATATAATGAGATATATCATGACAGCATATATTATTTGAATGAAAAAAATTTTAATTTTGCTTAAATTATTAAAATTTAAAGAATTATTAGCTACATAGTGATTCTTAAAGTGTTTCCCTTTAACAATAAAACTGTACATACTGAATTGAAATTAATAGGAAATTTGCAGTTACAGTTTTTTTAAATAAATAATTTTATTTTTATCAAGGTTTACTGATGTCAAAAATCAATTATCGTATGTATGTTAATAATTAAAAGACTACATGTATTGTTGTAGTAAAAAAAGGCATGAAATAAAAACAAAACAAATAACACACCATCGCAAAAGCATCCTAAAAAAAGTTTTTTATTTATTTTTTTAAAAATCTGATGTTTTACAAATGTTTATCCCTTCTTATTCTTATCTTGAAAGTCAAGGCTGTGGTAGTATTTCCAAAAATGAAATCCTCCAAGACACATCCGTAAGATTTTAACAGGAATCACATCTGCCTATCGGTTAGCCTGCTGTGCTTAGCATCGTCTGGTAGCTTGGCCAAACACATCAAGTTGATATCTTTCTTGACAAAAATAAACAGTTGCTCAAAATAAGTCTGAAGGGTTTTTTGCTTGAAAGCTACTGATGGTTAGGATTATCCTCGAAGAGATTACATTAAGTTTTACAAATGCTGTACATAAAAAACACTCTATTTCTTAATCAATATGGTGAATTTATGATGTTAGACATCATTTGGTATCTGCAAATTACGATAATATTCACAAAGAAGAAACATAATAAAATGTTCCAAAAATTTAAATTTTTAAAAGGATAATTGTTTCGAAATATGTGTAATATTGTGAGACACAAAACTTCAGTAATTTGTCACGTATTTAAAACATAATTACTTTAATAAAAAGCAGTTGTGATGGAAGATTGACCACATTTTTTGAAAAATATAGTTTGAGTCATTAGCTATTGTGAACTATTTTTATAAATGCAAATGAAGTTTTGTCTACTTTGATTTTAACAAAACACAACACAGTTAACCGTTAAAGAAATGAGACAAAATAGAGCACTAAATATGAAAAGTGAATAGGAATTTTTTTTTACAAAGTAATGTAAAAGAACATATGACGTGACAATATTCATTATAGATTATTTGAGGCAATGGGCAAATATTAACTTACTAACTTTTTCTATTGACTATTTTTATACAAATATGGATCGCCCTGTACATGTAAATTTTACTTAAAATGTTTGATTTTTATTTAAATAAAAATATTTGCATATTAATAAAAACATTTTTACTATAACTAATAGCTTTTTATATGAATTTATTAACTTGATATAACATATTTTAGGTAATCAGAAGTCAGGAAAAGAAGCTATGTATCTACTATCATAAAAGAAACTGAAGTAATTGTGATGGACTGCAGTGAAAGTATGGAATACCATCAATTAGATTCTTAACGTTTTTCTTTGCAATAGTACACAGGTAAAATTTCTGACGTTTGCAGGTTTAATATTATAGTTAGAATTTATTATTAAACCAGCCAAAAGGGAAACGTATATACCAAAATTAATTTACTGTTTAGAAAATTGTTTGTAGGATAAGAATTTAACTTTTTTTAAAATTTCATACACAGATTACAAATTTTATTGTAAAATTTACAGACTAATTATATATATTATTTTTGGCATACAGAAAAGTATTAAGTAAAACAATAATTCATAACTCTTTTCCCCCAAAATAATTTTTACCCCATATATATATAAACACACACACACACACACACACACACACACACACACACACACACATATATATATATATATATATATATTTATACAGAAAGTGAGAGAGAGAATCAAGGAAACATATTACTTCATTTATAAGACACTTATAATAAGTTTTTTTGCAAATAATTTGAGTTTTTTTAAAATTTTGAATTGTAAATAATTTTTTGCAAATAATTCTTAAGCAATTTGAAGTAATTTTACGGAAAAATCAATATAACATTTCTCTTTTCGTATTTTAAACAGTTTATAAATAAAAATAAATGTTAAGGAATTGCTTGCGATCAATTTTATAAATTTTGTAATAAAATAGATTTTAGTATATATATGCAGTGAGAAGTAGTTAAACTAGGGCACAGTGCAAAAAAATATCATATGCTTACAAATTAAATAAGGAAATATATTTCAAGTTAAAAAGAATCAAACAACTGAATGAACATGACAAATTTTTAAATTGATTATATTTTGAAATGTTCTGCTTATAAATTATAATTTAGAACAAAAATAGTTACAATTTACAGTATTATTTAACAGTGGTGTTATTTTACAGTGGAATAGTAGAATTTATTTTCATTAATTAAAACCAATAAATAGATTAAGAAACTAGACTCGACTGAAATAGTAGTTTTTGATAAGATTCAACTCTGTATTAGAAATAAATTTAATATATATTATAATTATAATCATGTTAAACACATCTTGTGCTATTTTAAATCAGACTTAAATGGATTTTCTTTGTAACTGTTTTATTAAAGTAAAGAAGATTTGATATGATTTTTCAGAGTTATCAAGATTATGACAATATTAAAAACAGCAGTTTTATTTAATTCAAAGAAAATGGACCTGATTCTACTAAAATCAGATAAAACAAAAATATTAAATCTAATAGTCTTTAAATTTATTAAGGAATTTTATTTCTACGTTCATGCAAAGATTAATTAAAAAAGAACATTTTTTTTTAATTTTATGTTGGCTAATATATATATTTTTTATTTTTAGGTTGTTGTTGTCTTGTGCCAGCCAGGCTGACAATATGAGGTGCACTGCTCCATTTTTCCAACTGAACCATGTTTTGGTGTGACTTCCTCAGTACACACATGCTATAAGTACCCGTTTATAGGGTAGGCAACCGTTCACACCTCATTCATACAAGGAAGGGACAAAGACAGGATATATCGAAAGTACATCCATGCTAGAACCAGGATTCGAACCCAGGACCTACTTATCCACAGTCAGGCACGCTGACCACTAGACAAGTTGGGCAGTTTATTTTTAGGTGTTAGAGGATTGAACATTTTTTGAATTGATGAATAAAACGCAAACATAGATAATCGCGAAAATAAAATTTCAACAAAAAATATCATTATAGCTGGAACTATATGATTGGATAGTTTCCAGCCAACAACCACATTTGGATACAACTATCATTTATAGTTAAAATAATATCGGTAATACTAATGTTTTAAGCAAAAACATGAATTAAGATCTTTCTAAATTTTATACAAAGAGTTTTTGATCAATGTAATTTTGAAATTATTTATTATTTAAATAATTTTCTGATTTTTATTGGCTCACAAAATTCTTCTTTGTGAACATTTTAAAACATTACCACAAGGCGATTATAAGTTCGATCAGATTGGTTTTGTTTGTTTGTACTTGTGAACTAATTCAACCACAGAGCATGTAGTTTAACGTGGATTACAAACAAATTCAAAAGTTCACTAACGAGGTGGAAATGATCGTCGTTTGTTGAATTGGAGATAAAGGGGATAAACATCCAATTGTTAACCCCCTTAAGAAAGGGATAGTAAAAACAATTCTCGTTTGATTTTTTTTCAGTAAATCTTAACATTTATCACTCTATTTATACAATCAAAGCATTTCTTCAATTGTAGAGTTTGTGTTAGCGCTGTTTGAGTAAGAATGTGAAATGATGTAGTGTTTAATGCAGTGTTTCTCAACCGCCGGTCCGCGGACCGGTACCGGTCCACAAGAAATATTTACCGGTCCGCGAAATATCCAGCTTTTATAGGCCGACCACCGATATAGTACCTACATTACAATAATAATAGCATATAATATACAAATGTAAATTATAACAAACAAAATGCTTTAACAATTATGTATGTCTTCATGATTTATCTTTGTGAAAAATTGTGCATTGGGTCAAATAATTAAAATTACCGGTCCGCGCGAACGTGCCGAAACATTTTACCGGTCCTTGGAGTAAATTCAGTTGAGAAACACTGGTTTAATGAACATATTTTTCAAAAAAATCATTAATATTATTACAGTAAACAGAGAAGCTCACTTAAAAAAAAACTTGTAATTTTAAGAACAATGTATCTCAAATTGACTGTCATTCTTTTCAATTGATTTTATGAATGGGATTCTCTAAATATTTTGATTGCACTTCTGAACTTTCGCGATGTTATTCTCTTTTGACAATCATCTCTTATCAGTCCGAAGCCCAGGATCCCACGCTCACCACGAATTTTGCAGATATAGTTTGAACTTGAGGCTTGGAAGAAGAAAATGTTTTCAAGATAGCTTATTTTCATGTCTATTTTCTCCACTTCGTGCTTCAAGAGAAGGTAAAAAGGGGATTAATAGCACCTCTTTTTTTATTCAAAAGAAATCTTCACACCAAATAATGAGAAGGTTCTGTATTACTTCCAAGTATGCATTATCTTCTTCGTGACCAAATTCCTGTATTTTCTGCAAATTCTCAGAATTGCCACTTATTTTTTTTGACAAGTTTGTATTCGCATATTATGTTTTTCATTGAATTACAAGCAACGCTTTGGTTTGCATTATTTATTTCAGGGAAAGATAAAAATGATATTTATATAAATTTATTTTACTTAATTTCTGAATTATATTCGATGTAAAAAAAATGTAAAGTTTTTTTTTTCTGTATGTGCTTTTATTCCTTTTCGTGCTGGAGAAAATCATGATAGATAAGATAAAATAATAATTTTCTGAAAAAATTAGATAATAAATATAAACTATTGAATTTTTCTCTGTTGTAAAATTTCTTTTCTCTTGCTGTGCAAGCGGAAATTTAAAAATTTATTGAATATAAGCAATATTGAAATAAAGTAATGAAATATTTTTGAGTATGCACCTATTTTGCCATACATATTCAAAAGTTTTAATTATTTTAGTTTAATGTAGCTTATTTGAATATGATTCTTGTGCTTTGTGTGCTTGAAATAAGACAACTATTTAATTACCAAATATGATCTGTTTAACATACTAACTAAACATTTAATATTTACGCAGTTTACATAGAATTAATTATTTATCTTTACCTTTTTGATCATTTCTATTTAATATTTATTTCACATTTTTTGCAAAGACATTAGAAATGTTACACATATTTAATAGACCCCATTGATTTGTATGAATTCCGCAGTAAAGTAGCAGCTAAGACTTGCAATTGCAAGTGCTGAAACGACGGCTTATCATAAGTACTTAAATAGCTATGGTCATTAAGCTATGTAATTACAATTGTTTTGCAACGTGAAACACTAAGGATGACTAAGCTAAACTAAACTAAACCAAATCTATACCACGACAGACCGCGCGGGCCTACAGTGCCCATGTCTGTTTTCCTGACTGAGGGCCATGGGGTGCGAAGCATGTGTCCCGGTTATGTGGTCAGCCTAACACGAAATCTTTAGCATACCTGTCAACCTTGGAGAAAAAAAAAAACAAGGAGACACTACTAGCGACATTTTTGCTTAAAACTGTAGTACTGCAAAAAAGACAGAATTTTCCTCTTTATATTATACTTTCTGAGAATGATTTATGTTAAAAATATTTTGTGTTAGTAAACGTTCTCCCTCCTTCTAAATCGGAAATGGTAATCCGTTATGAAAGAATTTCTATTGCGTAGGTCTTGGAGGAAAGAATGCGATTACACTATGTCAGATGCTAATTTTTAATTTATTTTCTAAGCATCACATAACAAAATACATTAAAAATCAAATATGGCTTGTGAAGCCGATAAATATATTCATAAGAGACTGGCGTCTCAAATACTCTGAAGAATCACATACAAATCCGGCTTAAGAAGCCCAAACAATTAATTAACCATTAGTTTCGAGACTGATGTCTCTAATAACAAAACACTTATTAATAACACGGCTTGAGAAGCCGAACTAATTGGTTAGTTAGACAAAAAGAGACAGGCGTCTCAACGAGCATAATAATGCCATATCTAAGTAGGCTTCGGGAGCCTAAAAACAGCCATTTTTGTTACAAGGCCAGGTCTTCTCTGTCCTGCACCCCCGCAGGAATTCCACTCCAAAACTAAACTAAAGAAAAAAAAAAAAACTCCTTCGCCTCTGTCACCCTTCTCCTCCCCGGTCGTAAAGGGTGGTGGGGTAGAGGAAGTAATGACCGGATATCGTCTCAAGAAGCTTCCGACTTTCACAGCGTTTATCTTAATTTTTTTAATAAAATATTCCTCAACTTTATAAAGAAATTATGAAATATAAAAGAATATAAATATCAAAAGAAATAATAATAAATAAACATCAACGTTTATGTCCCAAAATCTATTTTATAGAGCAATTTTTACTATACTAGTGCAATTTATAAGTATTAAAATTATAAAATTACGTAGAAACATAAAAACAAAAATTAATTTAATACAGTGACAAATACTTTGTTTGATGGAAATATTTTACAATTTAAATTACTAATAACTAATATTATTCCTCCTAATTGAACGCTTACGTAAACAGGCACCTGGTCTGTAATGTTAATTATATGTTTGCCCACTCATAGGAGTTTAGGCGACCAAGTGGTTACAGCACCATCCTCCCATGCTGGACTATGTATATATATATATATATATATATATATATATATATATATATATATATATATATATATATATATATATATATATATATATATGTTATCAATGTATTAATGCACTCTCTGTTGACTATTTAAACTCCTAAAACAACTCAGACTTTTCTGGGAAAATTTCGGCTGTTTTTAAGTTTTTCACTGAAATTGTCAAAAATCAGTAGATTTTCACACATTATCGGGAAATCGGGAGAAATAATAAAAAATCAGGAGTTTCCCGATAAAATCAGTAGAGTTGGCAGCTATGCCTTTGTGTTTAGCTCCCAAGCATGCTTGGTACTCAGTTTATCGACCCACTGAAGGAATGAAAGGCTGAGTCGACCTTGCCCAGCCCGAGGAAAATATATATTCTGCTAACATAATAATAAAGCTAATTTTTCAAATAATTTTTGGAAAAATAATTGTCATACTTTCTAGATCATTTTACTTTTGAGTTTGCTACAAAATAATAAAGCCAATTTCAACATTGAAAATAGTTGAAGAGAATAATTTAATATTACGAGTAAGTAACCTGTTAACATGGATAAAAATGCAGTACCCATCTTTATTTCTTGTAAGCCTCTAGATCTCATTGATATAAATTTTTATTATTTAAATTGGAAAATAATGTTCTTATTGAATAACTGATAAATCAGGCATTTAAATGTAAAATTGAACAAACGTTTCAATTTGCTTTGAAAAAAATTGAATGTATAAATATGTTATGTATTGGGAAGACAATCTATAATTTTTTAAATTGTTGCTGAGAGATTCATTGAAAAATAAATCCAAAAACAATAAAAAAAACTATGTTTAGAATAACTTGAATAATTTTTAACTTATTTATAGTTAGTTATTTAATCAAAAATCTGTAAAATCTATTATTTAAAGTGGCACTCCTTTTTCCACACAATTAAATGAACATTTGGAAAACGAGAGTGTAATTATCTCACCTGAGAAGAATAATTATTAATGAAAGAAGAAAATCGATACTTTTAACTAAAACAAAAATATGTAATTATTTTAATGTGAATATTTATTTAGTGATCCGATTTTATTTTCTCATCTGGTAAAGCAGGAGTTATGCAGAGGAAGAGGGAATAGGTATTTCTTTTTTTTTTCTTTTTTTTTTTGATCGAAGTAAATAATAGGACGAAGCTCTTCGGAAGGATAATCATATCGCAAATTCATCTTCTTGGCGATCTTATCGTAAAAACATCAACGGAAATCCGCGTGGGTGGTTTCCGTATTATTATTATACTTCCCAAAAAATATTTTATTATTTTCATTGGAAAAAAAATGTAAGGGATTATTGAAATTTCAAATATGAGAACAAAATTTTCGTTCACTTATAAGCATTAAAGAAAAATTTTCAATTTTTAAGATAAACGGAAGGTTATACTTATTTTCCGAAAAATATTACATGACACTTATTTTTATTTAGAATATCATATATTCCTTGAAGAAAACTTGAATGAATTTTTGATGAAAATTTTTAATGTTTACTTTGTAAAAATGATAAATTGCTTAATACACTTGGTAATAAATTCAAGATAAAATATTAAACACATAAACAAATTTAATTAGAAATAAGGAAATACCGATTAAATAAGTATCTGATTACTAAATAGAATTCCTGATTAAGTAGTTAATTATTAAAATTTTAAATAATAATGGTTAAAAATGAATTAGATCAATGAATATGATGCACTATTTTCGCATATTTATTGATTAAGTGTTCCATTTAAGTAGCCACTTGCTTTTGAAAAAATGAATAACCTTCAATATTTTATAGAAAATTTGTTTTTTATTATGATATGTCAGGACGATTGATATTCTCATGAATTGATTTAGTATTTTTCAAATTGTTATTAAGTTATTGGACAATTAAAAATATTGTTTCTAAAATCTTTAACTTTTTGTCTATATCTATATTGTGTGTGTGTTGGTAAAAATGGCTAAATATTATGTCTACCGGAAAGTTCTGTTCGTTTTTAGAATAAAACAAAAGAATAAATTTTTCATACCTAGAATAGACTTTATTGAGTTATATAATTGCCATCATTATTTATAACTTCTTAATAGTATTATGGCAATTTGTATACCCCAATTTTAAAAATGTCATGTCTCTAAACTCCAAAATTTTGAACCAGTCTTTGTCTAATGTCTTCTTCGTTCTTGAATTTTATGCCCTGCAAAAAAATTTTTCAAGGACGGAAACAAGTATTACTTAGAGAGTGATAAATCAAGTGCTCAAGTGCCAACAATATATGGCTTTTACAAAATTACCAATATATATATATATATATATATATATATATATATATATATATATATATATATATATATATATATATATATATATATATATATATATATATGCACATATATGTATGTAATAAAATGTTTGAACAATATATATTGCTTAATATTAAACACCGTTAGCAACTTTTTTTGTAATATAATACATCGAAGTTGCAATTAAATGTTTTCTTTCAATTTCATACATGATAAAAATACAAATAAGTACCTAATATTATAAAAAAAATATTTGCTTATTTGCTATTAAATCATGTAAATTGTTTTGAAATTAATGTTGTCTTTATAATACGATTTCATATCTTTTTTAATTTCACAACACCCGGACATTATTTAGTATTTTAAAATATTTTAATTTTAAGTAATATGAGTAAGTAGTTTTATTCCATAAAAATATGTGGATGATGAAAAATTAAGATTTTTTGATATGATGAAATATAAACTTTTACAGTTATTAGATTACAAAAATTAACTTGACTTAAAATAAAAATATTTAAAAGATTATCCGAAAAAAATTGATATTAAGAATTATAGATTATTTCATGATTGGGTGAGTTTTAAAAAAAATATAACAATTAATAAATCATACAATTCAAGCACTAATTAAAATAACCATGATATAATTGAGAAAGAATTCTAATAGGGTCGTACTAATTCAAATAATCATAATATATCTGATAAGAATTACAATAATAAGTATGTGTGTAACAGAGTAATTAAATAAATCTAAAGAATTTCCTAATAGTATTTATTTTTTCAGAAGATGTTATAATGATTTACAATTACACATCATATTAAGAAAACACTTAATATAATTATTAATTGTATTTTAATAGTTCTTTAATTTAAAACTACATAAAAATTCCGAGCAAATGTGATTTTTATTTTACTCTAATTGCAAAATTGTGGCAGCAAAATTTGGCGCGAGAATTTATTGCATCGCATCTAATATAAGCAATGTTAACGTCTATTTCAATTAGATATTTGATCACCCGAGAACGTCAACAGTATTTACAAAAGACAAAGGTTTCACCTACACGACTCAAATCACGTTTACGATTCGCACTAGCAACTGTAATTCTCTTCATTGTAGTAATCCGAGGAGGGGGAGAGTGGTGGAAAACGTGAAACTCGAAACACTGGCGACCTTCCGCGGAAACGTAGTTTTTAAATCTCACTCACAGCCAATAGTTGCGTATTCTGCCAACTGACGGAAACCAGCGTTGCAACTTTATCGCCAAATTGGCAGCAACGTAAAAATTATGTTTTTTTTAATTCATTTTTATTTTTGTTATTTGAATAAAGAATGCGTGAAGGGGGATTATATATATTTATCTTCTTTATTTTCTTTAAAAACAGGAAAAAACTTTTTTTTCAAGTTGTATTTTTGCTTTATAAAAATATTGTTGTTCTCATCTTAAAATTATATATTTTTAACAAATAAAATTTTACATATTCATATATCTGCACTCAAATGATCTGTAATTTGTATTATATAACGTCTATATTTAAAGCTGTATTTTTGTGAATAATATAAGCTTAAAGCTTATTTTTTATACTTTAACGAAATAGTAAAACTGATTGCGTTTTTATTCTATTATCTCTTACACTATTATTTTATTAATAAGTAAAAATATATATGTATATTACTATTATAGTTTAGAATGCATCAAAACAAATGTGGACAGTGAAATCATTTTTGCATTCTTGTAATAATATTTGAATAAAATGTTCCTTATGTGATATTATCAATCTTAGAAATTTCTTGATTAAATATTTCTTTTTTTAATGACATTCATTTTTATTCCTACTTTATATGAGCCACAATTAAAACTAAATAAATTTCAATATTTATATCCGTTTTCGTAAGATTAAAGTAAAGAACTTTATCTAAAATGACGTAACATATTATCAGTTTATCTTTGCAAAAGCGGCTTTTTCTACAGGATTTTAATCGATATCTTTTCATCGGTGACTTTTTCCTTCATGCTTCATACTATGAGCATGCATATCTAACGGCATCGAAAAGACATCAAACAAATATTCAATGTTTGCCAATTAATTTTGAGTTTTTCATCCCCCTTTTGAATAACATCAAGGTCACTTTTATGACCTTGACTAAGTTTCGTAATATTTTTTCTAAATGATAATTTTTAATTTATGTCAATTAAGAAATAAATATACATATGTCATGTATATGTATGCGTCATTATAAAAAATGAAATTCAATTTTTTTTGTATTAAATACCGCTTTGTAATATAAAATAAAGAAATTGATTCTTGCATGTTTGAATAATACAAGATTGCAATGGAATTTTCTCATTTTATAAGAGAATTTTGCACAAATATTGCTCTTTTAATGTACTAAATATTGAAAAAGTTTGGGCCCATTTTAACAACTATCTTCATATCTAGCAAATTTTTCTGGTTCTTTGCACCACATAAGAGCAAAATAATGTTTTGAAATTGAAGTTGATTTTGTAAAATTATTATGTAAAATATTATTATAAATGAATAAAAGTATTCTTATTTTAAACAAGGGAAAATATAATTGCTCAAAAAATCAATATAATAGGATTAAATATTAAACTCTTTCCTACTGGAGAAGCGAAGTTTTTACTTAATGCGACAATAATTCTAGTTTGGATTTGCCTTAGTATTTGTCTGTATAGTATATGCTATTATAAAATACATCAGTACAAAAAATGTTATTCCTACATCGCTGAAAATGTTATTAATAAAATTAATTTCCTACATTTCGATTATTATTTTTCTAAAAATTTTTGATTTAATAAATATTTCGGATAAATTTTAATACTTTTACTGTGAGTAATGTATGTGTGCCAGCAAATTTCCCTGTACTTAATCCAGAGTTGTGCTCTACCAATTGGACGGAAAGTGCAGGGTGGGAATCTTTGTAATTTAGAAGCAGAGACTCAGCATAAGTCTCCTAATACTTGACCTGCGACTTCAGAAATTCATTTCACTAGGAAGACATTGCGACAATGATCAATTTAACGTGCTCCTTCTGCCTTTAACAAGCATGAGGGATCCTCAATTAAGCCTGGATTCGAACTTACTACCTTCCGCGATGATGATGAGAACGACGCCTTAACCAACCTGAGCACCATAACCTCTAAACTGTAAACGATATCCGCTCACTTTGCATTACTTGAAAAAAAAGTGAAATTAAATCTTTTAACCGCATTTTATTAAATATAAATATACATATATAGCCAAAAATATTAGGTTGGGGAATAAGTTCGTAGCGTTTTTACTAAAGACATTTATTTAAACAAAAAACAGTAATTATATCAATAAGTTAATCAATTATATATTCGCCGTTGCGGTTTACAACCTCTTCCTACCTCTCGATTGTTGATGACGTTCATCCAAATATAGCTTGTTCTGGAGTCAAAGATGTTATTCAGCCAGTTTTCAAGGACCTCTTTGTTATCGAAGGTAACACCCTTCATATGGTTTGACAAGGAGCAGAAAAGATAGTAATCGGTCGGTGCAAGGTCCGGAGAATACGGTGGATGCTGAAGAACATCTCATTCCAGCTCTTGTAGTGTGGCTCTGACGACTTGTGCAACATGGGGCCTGGCGTTGTCGTGAAGGTGTATGCTTTGACCACACTTGTCGATCAGGTCCTTTCAGTCGAGTACTCTCATTCACGCGGTGTAGCATGGCAATGTAGGGCTTCTTATTGACTGTGGGATTCTTTTCGAGCATTTCCCAATGCACCAAGAGGTCCTTAAAAACTGGCTCACCAACTTCTTTGACACCAGACCAGGCGATTTTTGCGGAACGGCATCATCAAATTGGTTGAGAGGCGGGAAGAGGTTGCAAACAGCAACGGCGAATATATAATTGAATAACTTATAGATATAATTATTTTTTTGCTTAGATAAAAGTCCTTGGTAAAAAATCTACGAATTTATTCCCCAATCTAATAATACAAACAATCAATTTTTACACAATTTCATCAAATATTTCAATTATATTCATAAAACTACAGTTAATTTTAATTTTCTTTAAAGATAATAGCTACCTACATGATATAATTCAGTTTCTTGCCTTAGATACAAAATATGCTGTTTTCTATTCTTTTCATTTTATATTTTTAAGTTGTAAAACTCCTGTAATAATGAATTTAATGATAGCAAGGGTTGGTATTTAATATAAAACTATTCACAGAATCTTACCATGAACTTCATCCACGTATCATTCCCGAAAGAAATGTAATATAATTGCGTTCGAGAATCTCTTAAGCAAATTTATTTACTCTGAGATGCTGCTTTACGAGTTTGCCACGAAAAAATTTATCACCTTTTTAATTTAGCAACTCAGAAAGTTTTCAGTCTTATTATTATCTACGGAATAATTTCTTTCTTCCCTCGTCTGTCGCTCTAATGAGTTTTTGAGTATTCTTTTTACTTACTTTCCGAAAATGTAATGAATGTAAGACATTTCTTACGAGGCAGACTGCTATGATAAATAATATAATACTCTTATGAGTATAAGAGTATAATACTTTTAACTGTATTAAACATAAACATTCGTAAAATGTATTATAAAATCGTTCTTGCCGATTTAAACTAACAATAAAGTAGATGTTTTGTCTTGTCTTTTTCATTTTGCTTTTTCTTCTGTTCTATATTCAACGTGTTCAATTTTGGAAGCAATATCGCTGCAGATTTGAAATTTAATCATTTGGAACAACAGGTAATTTTCATGATTTTGAAAACTTTTACAAACGGAAAAAATTATAATTAAAATTTATTTCTTTATGAGTGATAAAAATCATGAATGGGTTTCTTCTCATCGCCGAAGACACTCAGCACTCGAAGATAAACTTCGCCTTGTTTGCTGCCGTTCGAAGAATGCGATTTTGGAGCTATGCAATTAATTGAGAGATGAGTCGGATTTACAAAGCCATCTCAATACGATGTGATGTAGATGAAACATTATCTGACGTCACGGATATTTTAAACCAATGAGAATAGTAATAAAGTCGAGTAATCATGATCCAAACTGGAACGAAAGAAACGACTTTATGGTTATATATATATATATATATATATATATATATATATATATATATATATATATATATATATATATATATATATATATATATATATATATATATATGTATATACAGGGTGGTTCTAAATGGTATTTACAAGTAGAAACGCATCAAGAATCTATCACGAATTTACCATATGCAAATTTCCATTGAGAAGAATTGAAGAATTTTGAGCATTTTTTTGCTTTGAGGTTTTCACTAAACAATAAATATGATAGTAAATCTTTTGGTGTTATTCATTCGCTTACCCAACACTGTTGTAATTGTTGAGTAAGCACTGTCAGGTGGGAATTCCTCTTTTCTGCCTCTCAGAGTGGAATGCTACCCCAATTTCCTCAGTAATTATTGCTTGTCTGAATGGGTTCTATCACCCCTCTTAGTTTGTAAGAACAATTCAGAATCCCCCTGTGTGTGTATATCTATCTATCTATCTATATATACACACACACACACACACACACACACACACACACACACACACACACACACACACACACACACACACACACACTATATATATATATATATATATATATATATATATATATATGTATATGTATATGTATATATATATATATATATATATATATATATATATATATATATATATATGCATTACATAATTAGATTTTTTAGTAATATTACAATAGAATATTAATTCTACTTTTGAATGTACACAGCATTCCTTATTTATCATTTGCTTCAATATTTGAGCAGGCACAAAATGATATACATCTTTATCTTTTTGTAATTTAATGTATTCGAGTGTTTACTTAATTTAAATGCTTATTAATTGTTTTTAGCTGGATATAAAATCGAATGGCTTTCTGCATAAAATTCCAATGAATCTGACAAGTTTGTTCAAGCGTATTACTAGTCTCAGCCAAATTCAATTTGAAGAAGAAAAATTTTAGTAATTTGACTATTGATTGCTTGTAATGGTAAAAATTATTCAATTGTGTTAGGTGTGGAAAAACTATTAAATCTCCCTTAATTGGAGTAACTATTTGAATTGCATTGTGTAAGTGAGATTTTTAATAGCTGCATGAAAATTTTAAAATCTCCTTCGTGTTATTTTCACGTAGACGAATGCCAGAGCAACTATTGGATTTCCTAGTACATGCAAGATGTTCTAAGAAAAGTACTTTCAGCTTTCATTAGGATGGTTAGTTGGTTTTAATGGCGCAAGGTCCAAATAAGCAGGAACCCTCACCCCCAGCCCTTACCCCATCCCTCACCCCCAGCAAACGCTGCGGGTGTTCCTAGTTTCTGGTATCTTCCTGTAAAAATATGCTTCTAAATTGGCGCGAGAAGGGACATTTCTTTCCCCTTTATTATATAGGAAAGGCTCTGAGGATCTCCCCTATATATATATATATATATATATATATATATATATATATATATATATATATATAGATAGATAGATAGATAGATAGATAGATAGATATATTGACTTTAAACAGCTAAATCTATTGAAAACATTTATACATTTCTTATGTAGTGAACTTAATTCTTTTATATTTTTGATGTAATTTTTCAAGAAATATATCTACATGATATGATATTGTGATACATATCTATAGACATTGCATAGTTCACCGATTAAAAAATTTTAAATCTTTGTTTTATAAAAACTTCTTAAATTTTCTTTTTTTTAATTTTGTGTTTGATCTAAAGTTTATTGCTTGCTGAGTTTGGATGCAGAATTAATTTGAACATTTCAACAAAACCTATGGCACATTTATTTATCCCTGAAAAATATCAAAATTGTTTATTATATATATATATTATATATACATATGCATACATATATATACATATACATAATATATATATATATATATATATATATATATATATATATATATCTTTTGATTTTGAGGTTATTTCTGCTAAATTTCGGTTTTATGGTAAGTAAAAGCATTCCTCTATAAATCGGAATACGTATCGTTTTCGATGATGTTTGGAACAATGATAAATATGTTCATTGGCCTTACACAATTTAAAATTTCAGGAAGAATATCCCTCTTATTAGTTAATATGAAACTTGTAAAGTGCAGGAAATTGGGAAACACTCTTGAACAAATGTGTTACAGAAGATTCTCCGACTATCAAAAATATCACTTTTATTAATTATGACATCAATGCACCAAAATTAAATCTTTAAAATATTCTAGTATTTAAAAAATGCATGTGTTGTGAGTCATTGCATGTATTTTTAGTATACTAAAAATCAAAAATTTTATATGCATTACATATAATACATTTGTAAAATTGTATTCTCCTTTTTTATTCTCTGAAGGAATAAATCACACTTCCTACGAATTTTATATTACTGATATCGATAGGTTTGGCAGATATTACGTATGGAATCGATAGGACAATCGGAAAAATTGATTTAAGAAAAAACTTTAAATGCGACTTTTGGAAAGTCAAGTATTTTTTGAAATCTCCATATTCTATTATAGTTTTCCTCAAGATTTATCCTATTTATTAATTATTCAGATTATCATTAGCATTTTACATTGTCTTTATTAATCTACTCAATTAAAGGAATAGACCTACAAATTTAGTTTACTTTTAATCTACCTATACCAGTCCAGTTTGATTTTTTTAAATATCCATGATAAATCAAACACTTATAAAGCATCCTTCTTCCTCAGCAATGAAGTGTAAAATATCAACAGGAAAAAATAATTTAACATAGTATTTTATATATGTATATTAAATTACGTCAATTATTATAACGTAACCGTTATTGCTTGCATATGGAATTCCGGATGTTGGGGGTTAACTTGGATATAAATTACAGGACCTTGTGGGGTCTGGGGAGATCTTGGACATGTGACGAGTGGTTTCCTCGAGCACAACACTTCCGTCCTGGCTACATTCAAATTTTATGACTTTCGACACAAAAAGCCGGAAACTCTCACCACTGCCAGAAGGAAACTTGATCGGAAGAAAATGGTTCGCTAAGAAAGGGGAAGAAATGATGTCTTGTGTCATCTAGACTGGCAACATGGGGTGCGCTGCTCCACAGGGGAAGAAATCCACCAAGTACTGTCCAAAAGTCTCGTTCTGAAACACTCATAAATGACTTTGACACGAGTTTTTATTCATTGCCTTGTTCATTTTATTTACAGTATACACAAGTGGAAGTTTAGAAAATTATTGTCTTTATTCAGCTACTTTTGTTATTAAACTTATTATATTTTTATGGAAAAGTAAAGTTAATATCAGCAAATAATAAAAATGCAAAATATGTGGTATAAAACATTTTCCTATGTGTTGATGTTCTAAAATATATCTTATGACGAAGTCACTTCAAAAAAGAATTACTGGGATGCGAAAATACTTCTTACAAAATGTATATAATTCCTTTATTGAATTTATTATCACAGTAATTATAATTTTCGAAAATTAGAAAAGGATAAAAATAAAAGTGATGGCTGAACTGCCTTTTCGCTTCAAGCATGCGAACAGAGATAGAATTCTACTACCAAACAAATAGGGCTTCGTACGGGATTTACTTAGCAAACTCTTTCCCACCTTGACTTCAGAGTAGTAGGAATTGCTTTTTTCTCATTCAGTTTGTTTTGCAATATGTTTATATATATATATATATATATATATATATATATATATATATATATATATATATATATATATATATATATATATATATATATATATATATATATATATATATGGGAAAAATCTATAGAATTGTATTTTCAAATTTCCACCTTTAAATATATTTTGATAAATAACAGTACTGAAAAATTATAAAAAGTAGATTATTATATGCTGAAAATGGTTTGATCTATATCTCTAAAAAATGTTTAAAAAATCTCTAAAAAATCTAAAAAATGTTTTTAGTTCAAGTGCGAAAACGATTAAGAAATTTAAATAAAATGAAGAAAACACTTTTAAATGAAGCACAAAAATTAAAAACGATGATATATATAAAAATGCTTTAATAGGAAAATACAAATTTGAAGGTGATGGAGAAGAATAATTTATGTACTTATACACCTAAAAATGAGAAAAATGTATACCTAAATTGTCACTTGATACTTTTAAAATGAACACATTATAAGATTATTATATTCAAAATTTTATGATTTTTAGCGAGTTAAAATGAGAATAAATACGCTAAGAGTTAATATAAAAAATATTTAAAGATGATGTTATAAATTTGGCTGCAAGCTTGGAATTCTGATGTTGTTTACCTGGAATTCTAAAATTTTGTTTCAGATGAAGAAAATGTAACAAATTTGAAAATGGTACGTACATTGAATTTAGATGAAATGTAAGACCCTAAACTATTTTACGACATTTCGACGAATGAAATATTCAGAACATTTTGTAATGTTTATATGATTTTATTGAAGCACATTATATTTTAATTTGTCATCCCAAAGTGAAGATTATTTAATTCTTAAATTAAAGGCTCCATTTATCTTGAGGTGAATTCATTTCTTCAGATGCGAATATAATATCACCATATTTGAACTAGAAAGGGCGGATTATGTACTAAGTTATATTTCTTTTAAAGTTTGCTTAGAAATATATCAAGAAACAATGTCGAGATGCCTGATCAATCCAAACAGAGAGGTAGACTTTCCATTCCTACAAAAATCATTGATAGAACTTATAAACCAAATGTACAGAATTTTCCGTAAATTTTGTATCGAAATATTTTATAAAGGAAGAAATGTTATTACAAAGTTAATAAATAAACCACATTATTTTCTTTCTTATATAAAAAAACAGATAAGAAATTCGACATAGAGAGAAGCGCAACTGTTTCGCTTTCTCATTCCATGAAAAAAAATCAAATCTCGCAAAATCATAGCAAATTGAAATTAAACCAAGAAAAATAAAATGAATACATTTTATATTTTTAATTTAACATTGATATTAAGTTTTGATCATTTAATGAATAATATTAACAAAATTGTTCAATTTTTTTATCCATCCGTATAACTTTTCTGCTGAACTCTAAAAATAAGTAAAATAATATTTCTTTTCAAACTCTCCGAGTTGAGCTTTTTTTCTCTCTCATTGATTGACTAAAAGCCGACGACGGACATTTCCGGTGTCAAATTTGAGAAACATTTGAGGCAGCCCTACTTTTTCCTCACCCCTGTGATTTACAGACATACAGTTCCAGGAAGAAATACTCTGAGGCGAGAGGGGACAAACAGTATTCAAGACAAACTGACCACGTATGCGAAGAAAATCTGGGTCGGAAAATGCTAAACGAAATATAGGATGCGGGGGTTGTATAATGTCTTTTAGCTATCCCTATTGCGGTTAAGTAGTCTCCGACTCATTCCCCACTTAAAATTTGCCCCCTCCATAGAGTTAGGAACTACTTTTTCTTTGTAAACAGGTGCTTTGGCGCGGCTTATAAAAATTTTCATAAAATTTTTTATAAACGACAAGTGTTCTTTACTTGTCGTTAAATCGAGCTAAAGAAATTTGCTCCGTTTTTCGCGCATGCGTATTGATGCTTAAAAATGAAACTGAGAGAGGGCTGTCTGCTCTTCGTTTACATAGGGATTTAATTTAACTTAGAAAAGGTTGGGAAGAGAGTTGTAGATTATTCATTAACTTTATTTTGTTTCATTAATTATTTAAGTTTGTTAACGTATTATATGTTTTTTTATCTAATTGCGCTAAAATATAATTAACATTACTCATTTATAGTAATACTTATATATTGTTTTATTTCAAATAGCTGTATATACATATGGAAGTTTTTTTTTATCAAAGTTTTTAAATAAGTGTGTCTATTATATAGGTTATATTTAAGATTTACATTTCGGCTGATTAGCTTAGAATTGTACAAATTCAAAATTAGTTTAAAAACTTCATGTGTGTATTATTGTTTTTATTTGTTTAATATTTTGTTTATTTATTTTTTTGTTTAACCTTTATTGTTTAATAAACTGGAAAATGCTCAATAGGGAGAGAAAATGCTTAATGGTCATTCAAGCACTCACAATTTTTGTTCTGGGAAAATATTAATAGATAAAAAAGTAAAATATAAATTTATATATTTTTCTATAACATATATTTTTTTTTTCTTAAAAATTACATTTGTAGTTAAATATATCCTTTAATCATAAATGAAATGGTATATGTATATATTATATCGGTAGAATTAACTTTTAATTTGAGAAAACATTTCATATCAGATTAAGCAACATAAATAAATTTATATTTTGAAAAGAATTCTACTTGAATACTTTAAAAAGTTAATTCATCACTAAAATAGCAAATAGAATTTTTAAGTTTTATATATTTTATTTATTTAGACTGCTCTTAATAAAAAAACTGACAATATTTATAACAGCTTAATCCTATGCATTTCAGTAAAACTAGAATCTCTATTTGAATACAAAAACAGTTAAGCGTCAATTAGTTGTATGGCTCAAGATAAAGGTGAAATGTTTGAAATAATTTTCAAATATAAAGACACATATACAGGGCAAAAACTTTTAACTGATCTGTAGACTTCACAAAAAAGTTACTATGATTCAATATTGAGTATAATTACCCAACTATAAAAACCAAATATTTAAAAAATATACAGAAAGGCACAATTTATTTGAAATATAACCACATATCTAGAAAAGGGTAATCATTTCTTAAATAACATTATCTAACCTCATAAATTTTAAATATTTAATACTTGAATTTGTGAATTTTGGAAACTAAAATCATTAAACTAATCAAACTAAAATTCATAGGCAAAAAAATTTTGAATGTTTATTTCTTCATAATAATTTTTTCTTAATAAATAACAAATGAGAGTTACAAGATATGTAAAATATGTAATCATATATTATGAAATTTTTTTCTTAATAATTGAGTTATATATTTATATAAATGCCTCTACTTACAATTATAATAAACAGTTATTCACAAAAAGCATATGATTTAACATTATCAACATTAATCAATAGGAATTACTTTATAAAAATTACATAAGTGTAATAGATTATTTATTTACAATATAATGAAATTAAGCAAACAATATATTAATCAACTAAAATATACTGAATATTCATAATTTTTAAACACGTGTACAAATTAGCAATGATTCAAAAACATTAAAAATTTTTTTTTAATTTTGGATAATTTGATTGTAATTACAAAATGCAAATAGACTAAATAGGAAAGCAGGTATAAATATTTATAAGAATCTAAAACTTGCATTAACACGTAGTAAAACTTTCGTTAAAATTATTTTTACACTGCCAATTTTCCTTATAAAATAACATTTAAAAGATAAGTAAAAGTAAAGATAGTATAAGACAAATAATTAAATACTTTTTCCTTTTAACAAGAATGCACAGTATAAAAAATGCTGATTATGATAGAACATTTATTCAACAAATATTTTTTGTGTAATTAAAGAAAAAGAAATATCGTTCATTTCAGAAACTGTTGCAGCAACAATAGATTTATTTGTTTTTTTAGTACTTTGTTTTTTATAAATATTTTTTCTGTGAGGAGTTCTATTTTTATTAGCAGAACATTTCTCGATTTTAGATTCTTGAATGCTTTTTGCATGTAAAGCACCAACTTGTCATACAATAAATAGTAATATTCTTTTCATTTTACAATGAACTTGAAAAATGTTCATTCAAATAGTACATTCCAAAATATATTCGTTTAAGTCTCAGAAAATATTTTTATAAAATTCTTATCAGAATATTAACAAGAAAACATTAGATTTATATAAGGAATAAATACTTATCTTCAGTGTTTTAAGCTTTTATAAAACAATGCTTATTAAATTATTTTTAAAAACCGAAACCGTGATTAATTTAATACTAATATCACAAATGTAAGCGAAAAAAAAAACAACAACATGTTATTAAATCTTTGAATTGGGACATTTCTAACACATATTTTCTCATGTGTAAATTATTTTAAGAAACTTAATATTACATTAAGAGTGCCATATATTAACTAATAAAAGATCTATCTCAAAACCAGCAATTTTGGTCAGGATTAGACCAAGAATAGTCATGTTTATAGGGATTATCATGGTAAAAAATGTAAGGACTCTAATGCTACATGTAATTTAGAAAGAGTTGACCAACGCAGGAGCCAGCTTACCAATTTACTCTTAGTTAAAAATCGCAAAATACAATATTTAGAGTCTCAGACTATCATACATATGAAATTACGTAGTTAAAGGACACTATTAATACAATTAAAAATAAAAATATTCTCTTTTCCCTTTTAAAAAGAGGAGCCAATAAAACCGTTTTTTGCCAAAACTCTCCGCTCGGACAAGTCCCCAATTTTTACGACTTTCACACACAAAAGAGCAGCAGTTGAATCTCCCTCGATTGCTCGAAGAAATTCGAGCTGACTTTTTCCAAGTCAACCGCTTGAAAGGGGGAAGAATCCATGATACAACTGCTTTACCACAGCCATCTTCTGAGACACTCACTTTCGTGGTACGACAGTGTGGTACCGAGACGAAAAGGTTAACTCTCTGCTACTCACGTGGAAAGTATTCGCAGCTCTTATTTAAATTTGCGCTGTAGTTGATGTTTGATAATATTGGAGAATATTTTGTTTAGTTTGAAAATTGTAACTATTTTCTGAAAGAAAAATAATGTCTAAATTAATTAACGTCTTTCAGACAGAAAATATGGAAGAGATAGAAAATTAATTAATGCATGCTTCAAAAATGTCATTCAACGTTTTGCAGAGAGAAAACGTGGAAAAGATGGAAAATGAATGTGTAATTTCAGAACCACATACTTCAAAAAAATATTTTTGTCTGTGCACTATGTCAAAAATCATTTTTATACAAAGGAAATTTAACAAGACATGTACTAAAAAGTCACAATTGGCAGTAATACAGAATACAACAAAGCTCTTCATAAATGCAACGAATGTAAAGTTAATTTTCCCAAGATGTATTTGTTGAAGAAACATAAGAAGGAAAATCACCCTAAGGTTTCTTTGCAAATATGTCCGATTTGCAATTTTCGCTCTGATAGAAAGGCAGTATTGGAACATTTACAAGAAATTCATCATTTGGATTTAAACTCAGTGAAATTAAAATTTAACACTTTGTCAGAATTTCACATCTGGAAAGAAGAAATAGAACGCGTAGATAAATGTCATTTTAAAAAAGTAAGTGGCACCTGCACTATTAATAATAAAAAATATCATTATTTCGAATGTCATCGATCTGGTCATCACTCATACTGTGGTAAAGGCCTACGTCATATGAAATCTCAAGGAAGTAACAAAATTAATGCTTTTTGTCCTGCTAGTTTAAATGCCATAGAAAATGGTGTGAGTTCCTGTTCAGTGACTTATATCAAAACTCATCTTGGGCATGATAATGAACTTGGCCACCTAATTTTAAGTGAAATTGAAAGACAAAGACTTGCTGAAAAAATAGTTTGCGAAAACTTGACCAACTGTGATTGCAAATTGATATACCCTGAATGCAAAGTATGCATTCATAAATACATGTGTACCTGTACAGATTCAGCCGTTCGCTGGAACATGTGCAAACATATTCATTTGGTTTGTAAATCACAGGTGAATGAATCAGAGAATATGATTGTGGACACTTCCAAATCAATAGATTTGGAAGAGACTGAAATGTTATCAAAATGTCTTAACAATTCTTCAAATTCCTCCAAGTTATTCGAAGAAAGACGTAAAAATATCATAAATAAGTGCTTGGGATTACTCAATGCTTTTACATCAAATGAAGAACTCGACATTTTTGAAAAACAGATGTCGGCAGTTCCATCCTTAGTTGGTGCTTTACATGCAAAAAGCATTCAAGAATCTAAAATCAAGAAATGGTCTGCTAATAAAAATATAACTCCTCAGAGAAAATATATTTATAAAAAACAAAGTACTAAAAAAACAAATTGTTTTTTTAGTACTAAAAAACTATTGTTGCTCCAACAGTTTCTGAAATGAACGATATTTCTTTTTCTTTAATTAAACAAAAAAGTAATATTTGTTGAATAAATATTGTATCATAATCAGCATTTTTTGAGGTTAGATAATGTTATTTAATAAATGATTACCCTTTTCTAGATATGTGGTTATATTTCAAATAAATTGTGCCTTTCTGTATATTTTTTAAATATTTGGTTTTTATAGTTGGGTAATTATACTCAATATTGAATCATAGTAACTTTTTTGTGATGTCTACAGATCAGATAAAAGTTTTTGCCCTGTATATGTATCTTTATATTTGAAAATTATTTCAAACATTTCACCTTTATCTTGAGCCATACAACTAATTGACGCTTAACTGTTTTTGTATTCAAATAGAGATTCTAGTTTTACTGAAATGCATAGGATTAAGCTGTTATAAATATTGTCAGTTTTTTTATTAAGAACAGTCTAAATAAATAAAATATATAAAACTTAAAAATTCTATTTGCTATTTTAGTGATGAATTAACTTTTTAAAGTAATCAAGTAGAATTCTTTTCAAAATATAAATTTATTTATGTTGCTTAATCTGACATGAAATGTTTTCTCAAATTAAAAAGTTAATTCTACCGATATAATATATACATACACCATTTCATTTAAGATTAAATGATATATTTAACTACAAATGTAATTTTTAAGAAAAAAATTATATGTTATAGAAAAATATATAAATTTATATTTTACTTTTTTATGTATTAATATTTTCCCAGAACAAATATTGTGAGTGCTTGAATGACCATTAAGCATTTTCTCTCCCTATTGAGCATTTTCCAGTTTATTAAACAATAAAGGTTAAATAAAAAAAATAAATAAATCAAAATATTAATCAAATAAAAACAATAATACACACACATGAAGTTTTTAAACTAATTTTGAATTCGTACAATTCTAAGCTAATCAGCCGAAATGTAGATCTTAAATATAACCTATATAATAGACACACTTATTTAAAAACTTTGATAAAAAAACTTCCATGTGTATATACAGCTATTTGAAATAAAACAATATATAAGTATTACTATAAATGAGTAATGTTAATTATATTTTAGCGCAATTAGATAAAAAAAAAACATATAATACGTTAACAAACTTAAATAATTAATGAAACAAAATAAAGTTAATGAAAAATCTACAACTCTCTTCCCAACCTTTTCTAAGTTAAATTAAATCCCTAAGTAAACGAAGAGCAGACAGCCCTCTCTCAGTTTCATTTTTAAGCATTAATACGCATGCGCGAAAAACGGAGCAAATTGCTTTAGCTCGATTTAACGACAAGTCAGTTCTTTCAGTCTTTGTAAGAGGGACTGCCCCCAAACAACTGCGCTAGATGGCGCTGAAGCTGAAAAGCATTTGCATATCAAGTATTAGAATCCTAAGCCTATTGAACTATGCATTAAGATGCATTAGTATAGCTTGCATTAGGATGGGTGGTTTTAATGACGTAAGGTCCAAATAAGGACAAGCTGCAACTTGCATTAAGAAGAGCATTTGCAAATCATGTATTAGAATCCTAAGCCTATTGAACACTGCATTAGGATGTATGGTTGGTTTTAATGACGTAAAGTCCAAATAAGGACAAGCTGGAACTTGCATTAGGAAGAACATTTGCAAGTCAAGTATAAGAATTCTAAGCTTATGGGACACTATGAAATCGGTTGGGTGTTGTACTTGTGGTTTCCACTTACCTACAGATGTATTCATCTGGTATATGCTTGAGAGTGTTCCAGATTTTCTTTTTATAACTAGTAAATATGGTAGTTATGAAAACTTCTTCATGAAAGTAATACATAGTGGATGTTTAAATGTCTTACAACAATTTTAACTTCTTTGTGTCTGCCTGAAGTAGGTGCATAGTACTGCTTTTTGTCTGTCTGTGGTAAGTGACTAGGAGTTTTCCAAGTTTTCTTTCTTGTGATACGGGTAGGATGCTAAAATATTTGGTAACAATTTAGCCTGTATGTGCCCAAAATAAGTTTCACAGTCACCACTTTTGAAAAGATGGGACTTGTTCGCGCTGGCAACAGGACTAAGCTTTTAGACCGTTTTTGCCCAAAAAATATGTCACAGTCACCATTTTCGAAAAGATGAGACTTGTTCGCGCTGGCAAGTCTCATCTAAGGATTAAGTCTTTAGCCCGTTTGTGCCCAAAATAAGTGTCACACTCACTACTTTTGAAAAGATAGGACTTGTTCGCGTTGGCAACAGGACTAAGTCTTTAGCCCGTTTATGCCCAAAATAAGTGTCACAGTCACCATTTTCGAAAAGATGGGACTTGCTCGCGATGATCAGCCGGTTCGTTTAGAATATAAAGGTTCTTTTAAAAATCTTACAAATTAATATATACGTATTGTTAGCATGATCATTAAAGAGCTATAATCATGTTTAGATTAATATTGTTTTTGTTTTATCATAGTATTCCCTTGTTAGATTTCCTTGCTACTATTGCTTATCCTACAGTATGAAACATATTTTGAAATTTTCTCAAAACCATTTTATAAAGAAAGAGCATTCTTATTTTTATAGCTACAATTTTTGACACCACTGTATGCATCTGGATAATATGATACTAAAGGAATATATTTTGACAGAGAAGTTGACTTCAAGTACGATCTTCTATAGATTAAAATTATTTATCTATGTAATAAAATGTTGCTTTTCACACATTTTGGTTATGGACATGTCTTTAGAATCATAAATAATTGCTCCAATTTTTTAGAATTCCTTTGTATAAGCTTTCGTATCATAAATAAGATATTCTTTTCTTAAAAATATTTTCATTTTTTTTGTAAATTACTACTTTTGAAGATGCTTTTTTTATTACTATATGTTATTCCAGTAAATTAAATAACAAAAGGAAGTTCATATATTTTGCATAAATATTATATCATAAAATTGAATAATTAAACCTTATAACAGTAATTAAATGTTTACTTTTAATCTAACAGAGATTATGGAAACTTAAATTGAATTACAAATGTGTAGTTTTCTTGACAATGATTAAATAGTTCAATTTATACTTTAATGATTTAATTAATGTTTTAAATTGTTAAGAATCGACACACAGTGTTCTGAAATCTTTCCAGTTCCTTCATTCAATCACAAACCTTCGGATTTTTCGTAAACTTCAGAGTAAAGTTAATTAAAATCCTTCGCTAGCGAATGAATATGAGATCTGGAACATAATCGCCTGCTTCATGAATCTAAATTAATTTATGTAGTTATTAAAAATATGAATAAGAAATGAATAATTTTGGAGTTTTGATAGTATGTGAATAAAAATTATCATGTTTGACAAACATTGAACAAATTTAATTCCCTAAATCTATAATAGTTTTGTTTTTTTTCCAATATAGAGCACTGCAATAAAATCACTTCTTTTTTTTAATGGTTAGGTTATTATAAGGAGTAAAAGGCAGCTCTGTTTTAATGCATCAATTTGTGCCAAATGCCCTTAAATCTAATGGATTTTCTGTTCTATTTGTTTGTATCATCTACTTATTTATAAATTTAACGACCACCTACTTTATCTATAAATTCTGATGACCCCTTAATGGGGTTGAGATATGGATCTTCATACTTTGGAATATAGGAAGTGGACAGGAGATCCCTGGACTTGACCTACTACCCCCAAAGCTATAATTTTACTTTGAAGATATTATGACTTATTTTAGCCATTAAAGCATATGAGGGATTTTTTGTTGGGTTGAGTATAAAAATTACTATCATTTGGTAATTAGAAAAGGCCTTTGCTAACCAGGCCTTAAGTGCCATAAAATTAATCATTACAATTTGTTAATTATGGGGAAATGCTTACAAAAATGTATATTGATACTAAATGATTTTTGTGTGAGTTGCGCGCATTTTTATATTATGAAACCAAAAAACAAAAATTTAGTATTTGAAATAAAAATTACTTTAGTAAATTTATTAAAGTAAAGGTAACATCGAGGCTAAATTTCTATTTTATATTATTACACTGTGATATTTCCTTCTCAAGATTCCAATTATTTTTGCGAAAATATTTTTTTTTTCATTTTACTTGTTAACGCACCTAAATGATTATGATAGAACAAAACAATGAGAACAATTTATGTGTTTTTATATTGCAAGAATTAAATTGTCCCTTCTTCAGATAAAATTGCACTTTTGTGCGCTTAAGAATATATTATAAATATTACTCAAAGAACTGCTATTTTGGAGAAAGTTTTGTGCGGTTAAATTCTTAAATATAGCTTAAATCCTTTCATCAACTTGTAGAAATATCGTAGAAAAGAAGTAAGAACTTTAAAAAGGAAAGAAACTGAATTTCTATGGTTCGAAGAGTTAGACGGAATTTTTTCTCCGTTCTTAAATAAGGTTCTTTATGTGTTCGAAAGGTTTCTCTTTTTCGTTTTAGTAAGATGCATTCCTTTAAAAATAATTGGTTTTTATATTTTAAATGTACAAGTAAGGCTGACAGCACTTTTCATTTAAAAGTATTTTATTTTAAACTTAACATGTAGCATTTTTTCATTGGGAAAGATTTTACAATATTTATCTTTTTAAATCTTTTTAAAAACATTTATATATCTGGTAATAAATTTATCTTTAGATCTATTCAATTTTTTTATTATCTTTACATGAAAGAAATTTTTATTTGAAAAGAGCGAATAAAAAATATTTTGTGAAAGAAATTTATAAATATTAAAAAAAATAATTTATGTGATAGGAATCTCGATGAGTTTGTTCAGATTGCATATAAGAAATTATGATGCATATTGTCTAGTAAAGGATATGCTATCTTTAAGAAACTGAATTTGCATTATAAAATTATTCGACATATTTTCCTGAATGAAATATGAAATTCAGGAAAGAATATTTAATGAATTATAATAATTAAGTACTGATTTTGAAAAATTTTATTTTGGAATTAAGATATGCAAAAAGTAACATGTTTCTCACTTTAATAAATAATAGGTCTATAAACTTACGTAATTTACAAATGAAACATACGAATCAATCAAACCATCTTTTCATCTAAAACTTTCAGATTTTAGAGCAACTAGATGTATAGAAGCTTAACTTTTAAAAATAATTACATAATATTAATTCAGCTTTACTGAAGCTTTTTTTGCTTTTTTTTTGCAAAAATCAAATTACAATAAAAATTTTGACAAAGTAATAGTAAGACTGATTTTGGGACATTAATAGAAGATAATAAGATACATACATATATATATATATATATATATATATATATATATATATATATATATATATATATTATTATATATATATATATATATATATATATATATATATATATATATATATATATATATATATATATATATATATATATATATATATATATATATATATATATATATATATATATATATATATATATATATATATATATATATATATATATATATATATATATATATATATATATATTAACAGATTAACAGAGAAGACAGAATGCATAGTATTGTTTGTTAACATTTCAATTGAATTGATAATTATGTAATCTAGTTCAACATGAAATATAAAACTAAGCCTATTTATTTTTTTTAAAGAGTTTAAATCTCATCATGCAAAGAGGTTAATATTATGGTGTTTGTCAAACACCATTTCATTCCCTTATAGACTTCCAACTCCGAAAAATTAGCAAGAATGTTTTATATATTTTTTAATTGTTTTTGGAGTTTTTCCACTCAAAGCTTCAGATCAATCCTCTACTAAGCAATGAGATATTGTTGGTTTCTTTCTGATTTTTGTGGTATATTTCTGCATATATTCTACCGGTGGATATGTTGGTAGTTTTTCAAGTTCCTCCTCATTTGTGATACTTTATTTTATAGTATTATGATTAGAAAATCTTCTCAAAAAACAGTATAAAATGAATGTTCAAATATTTCATAATAGCCTTTAGTGGTTAAGCTCTCAGCGACGCAGTGTTAAGCATTAAACATTTTTAACAGCATTTTATAAGATCTTTATTGAATGTAAAATTAAAATTGAGACTATATTATTAAGTATTAATCACCAGTTAAGAGATATTGCTATTAAAATATTGCTATTGAACACAGTCATTAAGCTACAGCTAATATTAAATATTGCTTAGAAAGTGAAACATAATCATTTGGAATTAAAATTTGAAGAACCAAAAACATACCTTTTAAAAAGTGCTTATTTTAAACAAACGGTATTTTTGTAAAATTATTTTTTTGAAAATAAATATTTTGTTACATCAAATAACTATAAGCATTTTGTTACATGATATAATGCAAAACCCACAATGAAAAACACGCTACGCAAAAAGAGAACACGTGATAAATTCATTGAGATGATTTATTCATATAAATGTAAATATGTACATTTATCGTCCTTCAGTGGATTTTAATTTTTCAGATGTTTTGAATGCTATAATACAATGCAAATACATTAAACTATAATTAAATTTAGATCTCTTGAAAACCAAGTTATTAAAAGCATTTTTTTCCCCTGTGAACTGAAGAAAACTTTTCATAACAAAATTAAATGTGTGCAACATCTTTTCCCATTACACCTTTCATTTATCTGCAAAAAAAATAAAAAATAATATAAATAAATAAATAAATAAATAAATAAAAAAATCCTTAAAATTATATAACCCCCCAAAAATGAAAATATATTTGAGCTTAAAGTTATTCTTAGAATACTAAAAAATTATACTTTTGAAAATATTATCTAAATATTTTATGAATTCAAGATAAAATTATGTGTAAAATTGCAAACAAGGCGTTTTGGATCAGAAAATAAGAGAAACAATGTTTTAACTTGAGATCAACTATAAGCTCCTTAAATACTGAGAAATTATATTTTTTTTCTACATTTCCAAGACCCGAACAATCCAATCTGTAATGTAAATCTGTACCTCATTTTGATCTAAAAAACATGATTTTAAGCAACTCAACGAAGTATTTTTTAAAAGTAATTTAAATATTTTTAGTACATTAGGAAAATTTACGTATCGCATTTCCTGACTTTTGAATTTAAAAATGGATAGAATGCATATTTCTATTTGAAATTAACCTTAAGGTTCTAAATAGTCACGTTTTCAAGAAAATATTTCTTAATGAACGTCCTGAGAATAATTTTCAAACCATCCATCCATTTTCCGCTGTCCATATTTCTTGAATGTAGAAATTAAAGGGAAAAAAATATTTTAATCTAAAAAATGCTTTGGGTCACTCAAGATAGGAAAATTTTTAAAAATCATTTCTTATCCTAATGATTTTCTAGTACCGGTAGAACTGGTAGAACACAAAATTTAAATTTATTGGATCTGTAAAAGTAATGGATTTGATTTTGGTTCTTTTACGTGTCGTGCTGAAATTTTGTAAACATAATTTGACAACATTTCGGAAGAGGAAATGTTTGCTCACTTTTATAAATACTTGAAATAAAATGGCTAAGAATTGATCAACATTTTTATTCACTTTAGAAGAAGTTTTAGCAAAGAGAATGAAATTAAAACATTTATGTTTACAAACGATTTTACATACCTAATACATGTTTTGTTTTACGTAACTCCACATTCGGAAATTTCTATCGGTTTCAGGTCACATGATAGTGATGCTCAAACTATAGAAATTGGGAACATATAGTTCTGTCATTTACAAAATACAGATTCAAATATGTTATGTTGGTATATTACCGCATTTAGATCATGTATTCGCATTACTGCAGTTTTTGAACTTATCACAAAAATTGTTTCTAAATTTCTCTATTGTTATCTGACCTGATGTTCATTTCTCCTCACACACAAATAAAAGGCCTACGATGAAAATTTTCCAGTACCTAGAGTTTTTTTTTTTATTAACGATGAAGAAATATCTAATCTTTACATTTCTATGTTTTAAGGAATATTTAATATCTAAAATAGAGAGAGAGAGAGAAATTTGTGAAAATGGAGATTTAATTAGTTAATCATTTTTCATATAGTTCAAAGTATTATTTAACTTACACATTTATTAAGAAAGATTTAAAAATTTTTAAGACTTTATCAAAATACACTCATTATCAAGTTTTTATAACTTAATTGGAATAATTAAAATGTTTAGTTTATAATAATTTCTTAGAAAGAGCTGTTGGTATAATTAAACCAAGTATTATTTTTATATCATTAAAAACTTACAAGCATGCATATAATGTATGATTAACTAGTTGTCAGGTAACACTGCATATAATACAGTAATTATACATGAAACTATAAATTAAATGCAAATAAGAGCAAGATTAAAATTTAATTTAAAAAGCTGAATACAGTACATAATATAATTATGATACAATACACATTTTGGTATGAAAAACTCAGAATGAAAAAGTTTAAATTTAAAATACATAAATTAAAATTAAAAAAATCGCTTTCTATCCTAGATTTTTGACGAGATTTCGAGAAAAAATATGCATGTTATTCTAAAAATATTTTCCCTTTTCATGCTAACTCACCCAATACCAAAAAATATATCGAAGGAAATGTTTTTTTTAAACTGCATTCGGGTTTCCATTCTTGCTAATACCTTATCTTGACATATATTTTTTTTTGAATTGGCTTCATATTTCTCAAATTTCTATTTTGTTAAAGATTTGTTTATCAATTTACTGTTTGGGCTTAATTTTTTTTTTGGACAGTCGTTTATAACTACAATAATACTTTGTAGTAAAATATTAAGTAATATTCTATGAAATATTCTCGTGAATATTTTTACCAAAATTATTTCCCATTGATTCAAGAGACCGTTAAAAGAGATTAAAAATTACAACTAAGAGTAAAACTATAAATATTAATATCGCAACTTAATTTGGAAGACTTAACAACTATTTATACCTCAAAAATGTATACTATCTTGTTTCTTATAAGGGAAAAATAATGCACACACACCCACAAACAAACTGCAAATATCACATCGAATTAAATTATCACAGTGATTCTTTCGACACCTGTTAATTTCGAAATCACAGCAAACTTCTGTGACTGTTGCAATTTAGAAATAATAAATGCGCAGTTATACACTACGCAATTTCTTCCGTTTAAATTATTTGATATAGTTTTGATTGGTTACACATACATTACCATTTTGTTTTGAATATTTTTTATGTATTAATTTTGTTTTTTTTTCTGATATGTTTCTCAATATATTTGATTCTTTATTTGATGAAAGCTTTTAAAATTCATTGTATCTTTTATTCATGTAAATTCCAAATGAATTTTGATTTTCTAACGTGATTGTATTAACTTAGTTTGAATTATAATGACTAAAGTTTTATAGATTATGTTTCTTTTTTGGCTAGAATATTTCTATTTTGCTTTCACAATCAAATTCGCATATTCGACGATATTTAAAACATATAAAAAAGAGTGAAGAACGCTGAAACATTCATCATTTTTTTATTACTGAATTTGTTTCTTGTAAACATTTTATAATTTCTTCTCAGTAAAGTAAAAAATTAAGCAAATCAAGTAAATTAATAAAGTTTATATTTTATTACAATATTTTAGATATTTTTTAATATTTTAACTCTTTGTTTATCATACAATAATAAAAAGGACAGAAAGAAAATTTTGCTATGGAAATCAAATAAGTCAATTAAAGTTTTGGCTGTAAAAACTAAGGATATTAAATTTTAAATTATGCTAAAAATCTTAAACTAATGATCTATGTTTGTCAAGGCTATTAATTTATTAATAAAAATGAATTTGATTCTATAGCCAAATTTAACATTTTTTTACTCTAGAAATTTGGCTTTAATGATAATATTATATTTATTCTCAATAAGTTCTAAATACAAGTCATTACTATTTAATTCAATCATTTTTAGAATATTTTCGTTATTACTTAGTAATATCTTCTATTCATACTATATTTTGAAGATCTTTGTGCTTTCGAAAGACAGTATCAAACATGCAAAAGATAGAATATTCGTCACTATCTCAAAATTTGAATTTTCAGTCAAATTTTAGAGATAATGGCAGATTAAAGTAGCAAAATTCTACTAAGTTCACTTTCTTATTAATAAAAATCAATTTTGTATGATGAACATATTTAATACATTATCTCTGAAAATATTCTATTTAATAAAAGCTTTCTTCCTTAAATTAATAATATTACTTGTAATTTTTATAGAATTGGTTTTTATCTTCTTTTTTTAAATCTTCTCATTTGCACTTGACAATGTAACAAGAAGAGAAACTAAAACTGAATTTATTTCAAAAGAAGTGATAAGTAAAATTTTAACCCATTTTGATGACAGAATTCAAGAAAATACCTAAAAAATATAGGAAAAGTATGAAAATATTCGGCTAAATATTTCTAAGATAGAAAATATTATCTTGTATTCTATCAAAGATATGAGAGTGACAAAAATGTCATTTGTGAGCTAAAAAAATTGCATCTGAAATTGCTTCTAAAATAAATATTACGGAAATGTCTGAAGATTATTTGACGAATTTTTGAGTGCATATTTCTGATACAGATGAAAAGCACCACACAAAATGAATATTAAAAAATTGCAATTTTTGTCGTTTGTTTATCGAGAGTTTTTACCGTATTTTACATGTGTACTTAAGCTTATACTTTAGTCTGACGAACTTTTTTTTATTAGAAGTATCTGGGAAAGATTTTTATTATTCTCTACAGATCCTTTGGACGAGAATGATAGTTCAAGTTTATCTTAACAGCACGAATATTTGCTTTTAATTCAATTAATTCAATGCAGCAGAATATCCAGTATATTAAAAATAACATAAATTTACTACTGTAAAAGTTTTCAAATATTTCCTACCAGAAACTTTTCTTGAATATGATGATAGTTCAAATTTGATAAAAGTTAAATGTTTATACCACAAAAAGTCTCCGAATAAAAACAAGACAAAGCCTGTTATTTTCAGAAGACTTTAAAATCTTAATATAACAAGCTGAATTCAGAAATATTCTCTTTAGCACAGAATATTATATATTTGATAATAATACATACTAAATATAAGATCGTGTAAGCATCATAAATAAAATTTAATAAACTTGGCTGCACATTATTTAAGGCTAAATTCACTATCCTTATTTCAAGTTAGCTTTAATTTTCTCCCGATAACTTTAAGACAGGAAAAATTTTAAATATTATACTGTTGAATTGTGAAAATCAAATCATTATTGCGGAAACTGACACTCATATTGTTTTAGATAAAGCTAGATTGTCCATATATATTTTACAGCATTCACTGTCGATTTGAATCCATTTGAAAATCTATGGATGCTTTTCGGTATGGTATATTTGCACAGTTTTTAACACTAGTGGATTCCACAAATTTAGAAATGCTTTATCAGGAAAATAGTTATTATTTTTGGTGTCTGATCACTTAATAGAAAGCAGAGTGAAAAGATGTAAAATTTGATTACTTATGTGAGAGGCTTACACCTATCTATTAATTTCATAATTTTTCTTTTATTTTGATTTTAAACTTTTCCTTAATAATTAAAAAATAATGACATCATATAACGTATGAAAACTCAATGCTGTTGAATATCTTTATGCAATTCTTTGTTTTTTTCAATAATAAGCAAATTTAGAATTTCCGCTCCATTTTATGTGCTCATTAATTTTTTCGCACATTTATAATTTTGCACAGTTAACTTCTATAAAATGAGTACATAAAATATAAGAAAAGAAATCACCCAAAAGATTTATATACGTTTGCAATAAAATTTATACGCAGTGTATAAAACAAAAAAAAAAATCAAATTAATAAATTAATATTGAATCTTTTGTCTTTTTATAAATAAGTTCCAAGTTCTAAAATATATTTTTGGGGAAAAATTTGCAATTTACCAATACAAACATTTCGAAATTTATTTTTCTCATTAATGAGTGATATTTAATTCCCATTTTTAATATAAATAGAAATTATTCTAATAATTACTGTCATTACAAGAATTACTTTCAAGCATTAGGTATTAAATAACATATAATATTGTAGTGTCTGTTCTGTCTAAGAAAGCACAACTCGAACAAATACAAACATTTATTTAAATTTAAAATTATTAATTGATAGTATTGTATATTAAAATAATAAAATTATAATTAATAGAAATTTAACTATGGCCCTACTCGGCCAACAGAACAAACACCCAAGGAGAGCCAGCTAAACCTTCTCGTTCGCTGGTCCACGACAATCTCTCTTCTCCTCCGCCGGAGCGGACCCCCTCCTCTCTCTCTCCCAATGACTACAGCGCCATCATGTGAAGAGAATGAGGAGTATCCTAACACTACACCCTTCCCGCAAGTTTTGGGTTTATGTTCCACATAAACACATAACTGAATTAAATATGTTAGGATACAAAAGACTAACACAGACTTAATAATATTTTGCAAAACAATTAAAGAAATATTAAACATAAAATAAATTTGAACATAGAATTAGGAAATAATTATAGGTGTATAGAAAAAAATTATACGCAAATGAATTACTTAAAATTCACAAGTTTGCATAGAATAATCAATATTAATAATATGTATATAAAAAGATATAAAACAAAATTAAAATAAATCTATCCACTGAATATATAAATTGCAATTAATGTATATAAACAATATACCAGTAACATTAATGTAAATAAACAATATACCAAAACAATGTAAACAAACAGTATACGTATACAATTGATGTAAACAGACAATATACCAATACAATTGATGTAAACAAACAATATATCAATACAATTGATGTAAACAAACAATATATCAATACAATTGATGCAAACAAACAACATATCAATAAACTGATGTAAACAAACAATATATCAATACAATTGATGTAAACAAACAATATATCAATAAAATTAATGTAAACAAACCATATATCAATACAAAGATACAAATAAACAAAATATTTTCACTGAAATATATTTAATATTAAGATTTTACACTAAGCACTAAAGTCAGTTTTTATCTGGAAAAAGTCTAGATAAAGCATCTGCATGAGGCATCTTAGCTCCTGCACAATGTCTGATTGTTATATTATATCTCTGAAGAGCAAACACCCACCTCTGAAGACGAGGTGATTGAGGTGCACATTTGGTTAAGTATGGTAAGGGATTGTGGTCAGTATAAAACTCAATTTCTGAACCAAAAATTATCGATTCAAATCTTTTTAACGACCACACTATTGCATAAGCCTCACGTTCAATTGTAGACCAGGATTGTTGAGTTTTAGTCAATTTTTGACTAGCATATGAAACAGGATAAATTTTGTCATTGGCACGCTGAGACAGGCAAGCACCAACTCCTACCTGAGAAGCATCAGAATAAATTATGAAAGGCTTACCTGGTGATGGAGTGTGAAGTGAAGGTGCCTTAACTAGGGCTTGTTTTAGAGATGTAAATACTGTGTCGTGCACTTCAGTCCAGGGAATATTGTCAGGCACACGTTTCTTAGTAAGCTCAGTTAATGGATATACTAATTCAGAATATTTAGGAATGTACTCACGATAGAAGTTACACAACCCTAACACACTTCTAAGATCCTTTTTGGTTGTTGGTCTTTTAAGTTGCTGTATAACTTGCACTTTTTCCGGATCAGGTTGATGTTCTCCAGAGCCTATAATATGTCCTAAGAACCTGATACGAGGCTTGGCAAAATCACACTTGTTTATATTGACAGTAAAGTTGAGCTCCTTTAATTTTCCTAAAATAATATTTAGATGCAATAAATGTTCTTCTAAATTATTCGAAAATATAGCTATATCATCAATATAAGCACGTGAAAATTCCTTAAAGGAAGATAGCGCTTTATTCATCACCCTTTGAAATGTAGCGGCGGCATTTTTCAATCCAAACGGCATGACTTTGAAACGATATTGAGATCTATGGGTTTTGAATGAGGTGAAATCACGACTAGCTTCTTCTACTGGAATAGCCCAGTAACCCTTCAGTAGATCCAATGTGGAAATAATATTAGCCTTTCCAATACAATGAATTAATTGCATTGAATCTTCCATAGGAAAATCATCCGTTTTTGTCACAGCATTAAGAGATCTGTAGTCGATACACATCCTAATTCCTCCATTCTTTTTGTTTACACATACCACTGGATGTGCTATTTCAGCCGAGCTCTCCTCTATGAGATCTAATTCCAATAGTTCATCAATCTGGTCATCTATTTGGGATTTAAGAGCCTCTGGAATTCTGTAAACATAAGGTTTTTTACGTTCTTTCCCTTCTTCTAATATGATCTTATGTTCATCAACTTTGGCTATTTTAACATTTCCTGTAAACAAAGTCTTATAATTTCGTAATAAACTCAAAATATTTTCCCTGTCATCTCTAGATAAATGTTGCATGTTTACATTTTGTAAAGGATCCCCGGCATGTAATTCACCAGTAAGTCTTGGAGAAGCATGAATTTCACCAAATTCTTCGTCATCTTCAAAGACAATTCCCACAGCATTGACCCTTGGACAATATTTTCTGATTTTGTTTACATGGCAATGTCTAATATTTCCATCTGGGAGTTTAACTTTATAGGAGTTAGGTAGGCAGTGCTCAATTACTTCGCCAGGACCTGTCCATCTGGCATACAATTTGTTAGAAGAGTCCGGAATCAATAAATAAACTTGATCACCCACCTTAAATTCCTTTGGAACAGTCCGGCGATTGAAGTAGTCGGTGTAGGCTTGTTGTTTTCCAGCAGCTATCAATGAGGCTTGTTCGACTGCTCTTTCAAATTTTATCTTCTGATCTTGTAAATAATCAACAACAGATTTACTCATATTCAATGGAATAGGAATTTCGCCAGTCCAGCTTGATTTCAAAACACTTAAAGGTCCTCTTGCTTCTCTACCGTACAAAAGCTTGAAGGGAGAAACGCCAGTAGTGCAATTTGGTACTTCTCTGTAAGCGAAGAGTAAATAAGGGATATATTTATCCCAATTGCTGGGGTCTGATCGTATGACGTGATGAAGAGAGTTTTTCAGAACTTTATTATATCTTTCAATTAATCCATTGCTGGCAGCATACGCTGGCACTGAAAACCTGGGAGAACATCCTAAGCGATTAATAAATTCTTGTGTTAGTTTAGAAGTAAAATTAGTCCCTTGATCACTAGCAATAACGCTGGGAATACCAGTTCTCATAAAAATCTCCAATAGCGCATCACAAGTTGCCTTTGCTGTTAGAGAACGTAAAGGAATAGCTTCTGGCCATCTAGAATGTTGATCCATCAGTACTAAAACATATTTGTGTTTACGTGCCGAAGAAGGCTCAATCGGCCCGATAATATCCACGTTCACAACTTCAAACGGTAAGTCTGGTCTAAGAACTGGAGAAATAGGAATTCTATCGGAAGATTTCTCAGGAGACCGTAATTGGCATTCTTTGCAAGATTTACAAAAATTTAAAATATCATTTGACATATTCGGCCAGTAAAAACTATATCGAATTCTTTCTTTTGTTTTCTTTAATCCCATGTGACCTCCAAAAACAGATGTATGAGCCAAATCCATAACTTTCTGACGGCGACATTTCGGTAAAATTAACTGATTTACAGTTTCACCGCAAACTTTCTCTTTGTGGAATAAAATGCCATCTAAATCAAAATATTTACCCTTGCCACGTGATAAAGAAGATCTCACTTCATCCAAAGAGGCACATTCTTGTTGTTCTTTTTTAAATTGTAATGATTGGCTCAATTTACAATTTGTTTCGGCTTCCAGCACTTCCTCACTCATCAGAAATACCCGGATCCGTGGCGTCATTTGAACAGAGAGCCTCACCCACATTTCCGGCGTGTGATGATTCAGCAGTCTCGTTATGATTTTCAACTTCATGCGACGCCAAAACAAAGCAGGCGGCAGACTTCTTGTTTTCTTCTAGCACTACATTTTCCAATAAATAAAAAACTTTCGTTGGTATTATACATTGCCCTTGGATTTTATTCGTAACAGCTGCAATAATTTCGATGGGTTTCGAGAACATTTTATTATTTTCCGTTTTTAACGCTACTTGAAAGCTCATTAATTCAGCTTCTATCTTTTCTCCAAAAGCACTGATTAAAATGACTCTTCCCTTTTCTGTTTTTGATTTTGGAATAAAGTCATTATTTATGACTGGAAGTTGGCATCCTGAGTCTACGAGAGCTTTCACTGGAGTATTATCTACGTAAATGTCCACATATTGAAGAGGATTTATTTCAATTTCCGTTCTTTTTTCTTTTAAAAATTGGGAGCGAATTTCTGCTGTTAGAACATCGCTTTTCTTATTATTTGCTTTAAATCTTTTTGGGCATTCTCTCGCAAAATGCGAATCTCCACAAATATAACATTCTTTCACAGTTCTTTTTTCAAAATTTTCTTCTTTCCGAAAATTTTTAAATTTTTGTTGTCTAACATACGGAGGAATATGTTTTGACTCTGCCGAATAATTTTGTTCTTGTTCGTTAGAATTATATCTCTTGAAATATTCTTTGCGAGGAAATTCTTTCGGTTTTGATTCTGCCGAATATTTTTGTTCTTGTTCGTTATAATTATATCTCTTGAAAATATTCTGGGCGAGGAAATTCTTTCGGTTTGACACTAATATTCGTTCTGACATTTTCGTAATCATCCAATTTACTTGTTATTTCTTCTGGAGTTTTAAAATTTGACCAAACATCAATAAAATGTTCTTTAATTTCTAAGGGAACTTTGCGTTTTATTTGATCGGTTATTATTAGATCACATAGTTCTTCAAATGTTCGTATTCCAAGTCCACTGATCCATTCTAAGAAATAATTTTTCAGTTCATAAGCAAAATCTCGCCAGTTTATTTCTGGTTTCTTATGATGCTTCGTGAAGAATTGTCTAAATTTTTCTGGGGTCATTTTATACCTTTTGAGAAGTAAACTTTTTACTTTGTCGTAATTCTCGGTGACTTCTTCCTCTTCCCTTGCTATAATTTGTACAACATCATACGGCAATAATCCAATTAAATGCGTAACCCAAAGTTCTTTTTTAATTTCAATTCTCTTAGCTTGTCTTTCGAAGAGGACAAGATATAAACTTATATCATTCGTTTTGGGATCAAACTTCTGTAAAATATTATTTAAGTCTAATTTCGCCTTAAAATGAAAATCATTACCAGTATTTTGTAAGTTATCTTCTCTTGTTCGTTCCTTTTCCATTAAACCTAGTTTTTGAAGCTCGAATTCCATTTCTAGTTTTCGTTTTTCCATTTCGTCATTTCTTTTTCGTTCTTCAATCAACGAATTTAAGAATTCTTTAATGAAATCTTCGTCGTAGTTTTCATTTTCTGTTATCAATTTTTTTAGTTCGTAAAGTTTTAGATTCGCAGCATTCTCAATGCCTAATTCCACTGCAATAGTTCGTAAATCTTCCTTCTTTCCTTTTGCGAGAAAAGCCATTTCAATTACTTGTAAAACACAGTCAAATAAACGAATTCACAGTTCCGTTTCAGATTATGTCAGAAACATCAGTTCGTAATCCTGTGCGGCTGCGCCAGTGTAGTGTCTGTTCTGTCAATAAGAAAGCACAACTCGAACGAATACAAACATTTATTTAAATTTAAAAATTATTAATTGATAGTATTGTATATTAAAATAATAAAATTATAATTAATAGAAATTTAACTATGGCCCTACTCGGCCAACAGAACAAACACCCAAGGAGAGCCAGCTAAACCTTCTCGTTCGCTGGTCCACGACAATCTCTCTTCTCCTCCGCCGGAGCGGACCCCCTCCTCTCCTCTCTCCCAATGACTACAGCGCCATCATGTGAAGAGAATGAGGAGTATCCTAACACTACAAATATCTAAGTAAAATATATCATTTTCATACAATTAAGAATTTTACCATTATATAGCCAAGTTGAATTCTGAAATAATATTCTTAAAAATTTTAAATGACAATTTCAAAGTAGTTTTATATAAATCATTCAGTAGAAATGATTTAGGGTGTGAACTCGATAAACACCTCTTCCATTCAATAATTGTAAAAATTTTTCTCTTATTTTTGGAGAAAGAGAAAATTATTAATTTATTAAGCAAATTCTAGCTAAGAACGTATTTTTTATGATGTCAACGTCCACTTAATTTTTCTAAAATATTGAAAATACTCTCTAACTTGGGATATTCTAATGAATAGAAAATATTTCGTGATATATCTTAATATTCAGGTCATCAAATACTCTGCATTATATAAAATCAAATAAGGAAACGTAAGTTAATATAGAATATATCAATTTGTTTTGTATCAATCAATCAATATATCAATCAATTTGTTACAGTTTAAGAGAAAACGTGGAAAAATGAGATTGTTGATTCAATAACAAAATTAATATTTCTGTTAATTGATAAATAAAATTTAAGAATATTCCAGCATATTTGATTATATGTGATGATTTATTTTGAACTTTACTATGCATTATATTCTTTAGCATTCATTATTAAGCATATTCGAACTTTACTAAGAGACATTTTAGTTGAGCGAATTAAAACTATATATATTAATCAATACTAAAAGGATTTTCTACCACTCATAAATTATTTAAAAATAACTTACATTTCTTACCGTACACAAGAAAAACTGGTCTCATTAGTATATTGGCCACTAAGATAAGATAGAGGCAACTAATAAAATATAGAGTGGTTTTTGCCTACCTAAATTAGTTCTTGAAGATAATTGATATCCAAGAATGCATAAGTTGTTTCCTGTTTGAAATTCAATAGTCAATGAACACGAAAGAAATAAGCTGTAAAAAGCAATGTACATTATTTCACTATCTCATTTATGGCTGAATGATTTTCAAAGTAAAAAATTTTTTATGTTTTAGAAATATTTTCAGATTTTAGGCAAATTTAATTTTTATCGCACTCAAGTATTCTAATTGAATGAAACCGAAAAGAGTTTTTTGCTACTGTCGAAATTTATGATTTTTATTCATAAATAATAATGAAATTAGATTTAATGTGCTTATAACTAATAAAAATAATGCAGGAATTATTTATTTTAATTTTTCTTTTCTTTAAAAATAAATTAATTAATTAGACAATTTTAATCTAATAGAGAAAAAGTTTTCCAGTAAACTAGTTTTTAAGTGCTTGTTGGCTTATTAAAATTCCATTTTCTTAATCATCGTGTATTAACTGTCAATATATTAATCCAATTTATGAAAAAAATCTAAACTTAAATTCATATTCTTTCGTAGGAGAAAGAAAAGAATATACATCCTTTAATAAGAAAAAGTGTCTTGAATATTCAAAGGGTCTTAACGTATATAAAGACTTTATTCCTTAAAACTCAGCGGCTTATATCACAAGACCTAAAAAACAATTTAATAAGCCTCATTATAATAGAAGTATTTTTAGGTCATAAAAACATCGATATCATGTCGTTTTCGTCTTTACTTTAGCAGAATTCCGGTCATTATTGTATAAACTTTTAGTTGGTAATTTGCCAGCCGGGTTTCAAAAATGGAACTTTTTCCAAGTAGAAATAATCCATAACGAGATAAAAGAGGAAAAATCGGGAATACTAAATAATTGAATTTTTTCTTAATAGATTGTAAGTTATACCATTATTATGAGACACAGGCTTAGATGGAAAATAGGGGTGGTTACATCCATAAGAAATAATATATAAGCCCAATTCTTTTTGGTTTGGTTCCTATTCTATAATTACATTACGTTATATTTATTTAGTTTTAGATACTATATATGTATTGTATATATTTAAGCTAAAGATAATTTTTTGAGTAAGTAAAATTTACTAAATGCATTGCTGAATTCTTTGCGTAAACTATTTACCTTCAAATTATTTCTTAAAATTATTTATTATTATTAGATGAATATCATTACTCAATAAATTTTAATATTAAACACAAATATATTAAAAAACATTTATTTTTTGAAATAGTTTTTTACTAATTCAAAAATTTTGACAGCCATTTTGTTTCGGAAAAATTTTTTCCTAAAAATTTAACTTTTCGTCACATTTAATTTTCCATATTAGGTAAACTTTAATGCAAGGGAAATCAGATCAATAGATATTAAATAAAATTTTGCATTTTTTAATGAATTTAATGACCGAGAATTTATATAACATATTTGTTTCTAAATAAGCATTTAAAATTTTCTAATTTAATTAAATTAATTAAATTTTGAAAAATATTTACTTATGTAATATTTGTAAATTTTATTTCTCAACTTATTAAATCATGTATGTAATCATTTTTAAAATCAAATTATTTGAAAATCACTTGAGAAAAATTAATAGACTTAACATCAGTGTTCATTTTGTAATAATGTTAATTCAAAAGCATAATATATTTCTTTAAGTATGAATAATATCAACATGCATGCCGTTACATTAATAATTGTATTGCTCTTATTGTCAAAAATGTATTCAACTGAGTTATTTGAATCAATCTTAAAATAATAACTTATAAAATAAAGTTTAGTTTCATAAGTTATTTTATTTTCCAAAAGAATTCTTATATTAAACATAGAATAAATATGAGAAATTATCAAAGATTGTTAATATACATAGATGATTTCTTTGGGAACGCTTTGCTATTTAAATTAAAATAATTATTTCGATTTTATGCATTTCTTAATTTTTTGAACTTTATGTTTTTAGTAACAGAATAGTATAATTATAAAAATGCATATGACATCTTGAGAAAATAATTATACTTCGCAATTTCCTTTTATTTTTAGAAAATCATTAGAGCATATGAAATGCGCGAATTTTTATTGCTGCGTTTTGCCAATTTTTTATAAATTTCTGCATAGAAGTTTTTTTAGGTTAAAAGCGGAATTGTTGTTGTTGTCGTGTGCAAGCCAGGCTGGCAATATGGGGTGCGCTGCTCCGTTTTTCCAACTGAACCATATTTTGGTGTGGAGTCCGACTTCCTCAGTACACATATGCCATAGAGACCCGTTTATAGGGTAGGCAACCATTCACAAGACATTTATACAAGGAAAGGAAAAACACAGGATAGATAGAGAGAGAAAGTATATCCATGCCCGAACCGGGATTCGAACCCAGGACATCCCTATCCGCAGTCAGACACGCTGGTATCACTAGACAAGTTGGGCGGCAAAAGTGGAATTAATTTTACAAATTATAATCGTATTTCATTAACTTTTAAAGCATATTTTTCAGAATGCAATGCTTGATAGGAAATTCAAGGAGTAAACTACCTGATTATTGGTTATGTGCATTATTATTGTGATTATAACTGCAAGTCTATCTTCAATGTGTTTTAGTTTACAGTATTAAAAGTAAACTATATAAAGATTTTATAGTAGTATCCAAATTAGTTAAGAAATATTTTACAAAATTAGTTTTCTATTCATTAATTCTTAGGAATATTGAATGCATAAAAAAATACTTTTCTATTAATCTCTATTTTATTCTTACGTTATTTCTTTGCAATTATAAAATAAATATATTTTTTATTATTTTTCAATAAATAAAATATTACTTATTGAATCATAGTGAGAAAAATATTATTAGATAAAACACAAAATAACTATTTTACTGATTGTTTTAATTAAAAATTGATTTTGAAGTAACTCATATTTTTAATTACTACACATGTATCTTAGGAAAAACTGAGTGTTCTTGTTAATTTTGAATTCCTCTCGCTTAATACCAAAACTATTTCAAATACAGTCTTACAAAATAGTTTTACGTGTATTCATATTTATTTTTTCTTATAAAGTAAACATTGAACGTAAAACAATTGTGATTTATAGTTATTTTGCGTCTTTAAATTAGAACTTTCTTAGACGGCTTTGATTCTTTCACATGAATCTTTTAGTATTAGAAGAGGAGTTGCCAGAAAATATTAAGTTTTAATTTTGGGGTAAATGTATTCTTATGGCAGATATTATTAGTCAAAAATATTTAATATAATTGTTAATTTTTTTAAAACTTTTATTAATAGATTAATAAATATAAATCCCCTTGTATAATTTTCTTATGTTTCATTATCTTATCTATACAGATCTTAGGGTCTATGCATAAGTATACGCTGTGCACCATTCTAAGAACCTTACCTATGTGGATGCTTATAGAGTTATTTCAAATAAAATATAATTTATAAATTAATATTTGATCAAGAGAATTTACTATTTCAAAATTAATTTACTTTAAGCAAATTTAACTTTAAAATTATCTCATTAAATGTGATAATCATTTTTAATTTATTTTAGAATTAAAATATTTCTAGATATAAAATATTCTCTGGTTTAAATAACAGAATAAATATTATTGGCTCATAAGAAGTTCTTGTCGAACTTGAATTTTTTTATCTTCGTTTTATTAAATCAAAATAAGTTACTAAATGTCGCCCAACTTGTCTAATGATCAGAGTGCCTGACTGCGGATAGGGAGGTCCTGGGTTCGAATCCCGGTTCGGGCATGGATGTACTTTCTCTCTCTATCTATCATGTCTTTGTCCTTTCCTTCTAAGAATGGGGTGGGAATGGTTGCCTACCCTATAAACGGGTACCTATATCATGTGTGTATTTGGGAAGTAAGACTCCACACCAAAATATGGTTCAGTTGGAAAAGTGGAGCAGCGCATCCCATAATGACAGCTTAGTTAGCACACGACAACAACAACAAATACCTAAATAGGAATAAATTGTTGAAACTCATACAAAATGTAGAGTTTCATCCACAAGTAGTTGAAAATGTTTTTCGTATGCCCGGGTACTTAGTGATATTCCACATATTTAGTACTGCGAAGAGTGGAAGCGATGGCAACTTATATAGTCTGGAACCCAGTGGATGTACCCACGTGCTCCAAAAATGGGGGGGGGTCTTCGTAATTTTAGAAACACGGACCAATCGGAAAAAGAAGAAGTATCATTTCACATGGAGGATGTTGGAACCATGCCATATTTTACGTGCCCCAGTCGCTGTTAACTAACACGACGGATTGATTGAGATTCGAACTCACTATCTTCCGATAATGAGGGCAAGCATTCTAACCAACCAGGTCATCATGTTCTTAAAATTGCCAAATTAGTTGTTTTATTTCATCAAATTAAATTTACTTTCATTAACCAGAGACGATTTGCGAATTTTTTACTTATAGAAAAGATGTGCTTATTTTATTATATGAGTTACAAAATAAAGTATAACTTGTATTTTGAAACTCTAAACTATCTAAAGAGTCTAAGAAAATGATTATAAAACCATTATATTTATAATGCAACAGTCACAATTATAGTGACTGTTACATTGCCATATAGGATTAATGAATGACAAGCAGAAAGACAGAGAAAAAAATAAATGGCAGTTCAAAAAGTAGTAAAAATTTTGCTCTGCTAAAAATAAAAATATGTACTGATAACCTTTAAATACAGATAATGAGCTTTGACTTTCTTCAATTCATTAGAATTTTTGAATTATAATTAATATAATATTTACTTTAATACTTTTTAAATTTTAAAAATATAAATTTAAAGTGTAGTTAAAAATGAATTTATATAAAAATGAAAAGTTTCTATAATTAATTGCTATATTTAAAAATGACAAAAGCTATAATTAAAAATGAAAAATTAAATCAAATTTCAGTTTAATTGAAAAAAGATAGGAAATTATAATTTAAATACTGTATAAACCTGTTTCTAGCAAAAAAGTCTAATTGTATAGCTAATACAATTTATTGTCAGTGAAACAAAAAATAGGTAGACTAAATATTCAAATTTTGAATTTTCATGTCTCCGTAATTTTTTATTCATAGTATCTTCATATTTTTTGTCATAAAGTTATTAATACATTTTATTAGAAAAAGAAATAACTACGTTAAGACAGAATTTTGGAGAGTTCAATCGATATTTAATATGCTGCCAGGAAACGTTGGCCCTTAAGTTTAATCGAAGCAAAAGAAAAAATATCGTATCGAAAAGTACTTTTAATAATCGAATGACCTATTTAGGTCTGTGTCAGAGATATATATAACATGTCATTTGTGAACAATTGGTCTGGCTTGCATTTAATGGAAACTTGGATATTTGTCTGCAAACTTGTAACTTTTAATAGAAATAATGTTGTACGATTTTAACAAATCATATCAATATTAAACGATATTTTATATATTTGCCAATTATATATATATATATATATATATATATATATATATATATATATATATATATATATATATATATATATATATATATATATATATATATATATATATATATATATATATATCATGGATGGCCCAGTTCCTTAATAATCCAGCCATTTTTAAAAATTTGAAATTTTTCGCAAGCTGTTATTAAATGTGTACCTTGAAAGTACGCAAAAAGATATTAAAATTTTTTACAGAAATTATATTTATTGAAAACATATATAAATAAAAGTACAAAATACGTGTACTGAGAATTTAAATATTAAACATTTTTTTTACTTCTCTTGATAATTCTTTCAAATTTGGTGAATAATTGGTGAAAGCACTTCTTAGTAATTCTTTGAGAGTTGGTTAGTTAATATACTGATCGGTATTTGGATTTCACGAATTTTAAAGTTGATTAAAATGATTCACATAAGTACGTTGTTCAAAATATTGAAATAATTCTACCAACAATCTTTTTTTAATTTAGGATACTTCGATTCTAGTACAAACTTCCAAAATTCAGTAATTGGCTTGGACTTATATTTTTAATGTAGAGCTTGATATTCTTCCATCTCCATTAATTCTAACTCTCCAGATGCTTCTGGAGTCATAATTATATTGGAAATGAAAAATTCACCTTGAATTGAATTTCAAATGGATTCAGAAAAAAGTCAAGAGACGATTTAAAATATTTTAAGCCTGGAAATCTATTTTGGAATTCCCTCAATATACCAGAAAAATGACAAAATGTTTTATTTTTAATGTCCTTCAGAAAAAGTTGTAATTTAGTTTGAAATATATATAAATATACACTGTGAGAGGTCAGATATTGTTTTATCTTTAACCTGCAATTATAAATTCAGTGTTTGCAAATGTTCCATAACATCAGTCAAAAACATTAATTCTTATAACCACTCGTCATCGTTTATGTCTGAGTAGGTTATTTCTTTTTCTTTTAGAAATGCAGTTATCGGATCAAACAAATCTACATATCAATTTAATACGTTGTAACTGGATAAGCATCTAACAATGCAAAAGAAATTTATGTCATTTGGAAGTTCTTCGTCCTTTAATTCTTCAAGGAAGTTTTTGAATTGTTGATGATTTTTTTGTACTTTGGTGTGAATGTAATTTACAATGTGTAACACTGTTTTCATAACATCAGGATATTTAGGATATTTTAAATATTTTCTAACGAGAGGTTCTCGAATTCATTCTCGATTTTCGGTGAATTCTGCAGTAAATTGGTGTGAATTGTGGAACTAAACTCCGGTACATTTATTGAGAGTCACAAAAAATTCTTTCAAAGAGCCGCAGGTTGGCCACTCCTGATATATATATATATATATATATATATATATATATATATATATATATATATATATATATATATATATATATATATATATATATATATATATATACACATATATACATATCCCTCAATAACACCAAGCTGCTCATTATGAAAAAAACTGAAGAACATTGTCTGAAACCAATTCTCAGAAAGACACTCTAACAAGAGCTTATGGAATAATCTTCAATTTATCCCTAAATGGCCTAGTTGCAGGTCTGTTGCCGAGTTTCGTTTGGCCACCGGGCATGACCGCTTTGTTAAACATTTATGTAGAATTAACATAGTCCAAGAACTTTTGTGCAGGTTTTGGCATCTTCGGAAGGAGATGGACGTACACCACCTTCGTCACTGCCCAGTATTATCCGAACCCCTTGTGCGATCGCTACTGATGTGCTCGAGACATCTTCAGCGCTTTATAGGTTCAGTATTCTTTGTAAACGCGGCCATTGGAAATATATATATCATATGTATATAAATATATATATACATATATATATATATATATATATATATATATATATATATACATATATATATATATATATATATATATATATATATATATATATATATATATATATATATATATATATATATATATATATATATATATATATATATATATATATATATATATATATACATATGTGTTCAATATTACACATTTCCCCGTGAACTAACTGAATGTTTTATTCATAATTAAACACGAATGATAATCTTGATGAATGTATTAAAAATAATTATAGTAGTAAATATTGGAAATAATTAAATAATTTATGTCGATTGGTAGGAGGAGTTTGCTCACAAGAGATCAAGTCTAAATAATAAAATCATTTTCGGTAATGTTTTCTGCTTCCTTAAAAATATACGTATAAATTTATTTCTTTTTACAATCAACTTGTTTTACTTTTTAATTTTACTAGCTTATAAAGCTGATTTAAAATTAAATTCTATAGAATAATAGATGGAATATTATATTCGCATAAGTTCAATCTTAATTTAAGACGTTATTATTAAAAATAAATAAAGATTACTCCCCCGCTTCTTTAATCGGTTTTTATTATTAAAGGATGAGTATATACTTAGATGAAAGTAATATAAATTCGGTTCTAGCGTATAGTAATAAAAACTCTTGAATATGTTTTCATTTTGATATCAAATTACCATTTTGGCGAATTAATTTGCTATAAACATCATTTCATTTCAAAGAAAACAGTTTGCTGAATAAATTAGTGCATTTGATATGTTAAGGCTTCTTACAAAAGATAAGTGAAATAATCCCATCTCAACTCTGAGAGCGCCATCTGTAAACAATAGGTATTTAGTTGATGATTTGTATCGAATATATTAACACGTATTTTGGATTCGGTCGATAAGAAATGATCCTTCGTTTCGTTTACTATAGTCATGTTAAGCATAACTTACTGTTATAAACAATAATGAGTTTGCTTAGAAGATTTCATTTGTTAATATGACTATTTTAGTTAAATTGCTCTCTAAATCAATGTAAGATTTCTTCAACAAGTATAGGATAAAAGTAGCTTGATGATGCATGTTTTTCTAAATTAACATTTATTTAAGATTGTTAAACGCTAGAAATTGATATTACATTTGTTATTGTTAGTCTAAATTCATTTTCAGTGTTAATGATAAATGCTTTGTTTAAAGTTAAATATTGGTTATTTTTGCGATTTTTTCAGGTTTTAAATACAGAAAAAATATAAAAAAGTAGGTTAAAATTTCTGAAATAATTAAAAAATTAATAGCATTTCAACGATGCTTAAAAATCTACCGAAAAACTCTTAGTATAACCAAATTCATGTAGAGTGATGATAAAATAGTAATTTAGTAACTCTTACGGAATTATCGAATAAGCAAAAGAAATTAGAAAAATAAAAAATATGGTAGTTACAGATATTAGAGGAAAAAAATATTGTAGATCTTGACTAACTTGATACAAAACTCTATTATCTCAATAAGAAAGCATGTAATAAATAAATCATTAGTTATTTTACCTTCATGACTAGTTGTATAATCCATAAATACACAAGATTGTGTTAAACCATTATTTAGTGATAGTTAATTGTCATTTACCAATATTTATTATGCTATCATACCATGAATTGGCTGCTTTGTTGTTAATTTTAATGTAATTGTGGATTTCCTTAATAAAATTTACACTATATGTTGTTTCAATAACTTTTTTAAATATTGCCCATAGTATAATATTATTTTGCTATTTTAGTCATTGAAGAATTTATACCACATTTGATAATTAACAAAATATAAAATATTCTGTTAATCATCCAATAGGAATACACAATAGATTAAAAGGGAAACTGGAAATTTAAACAACTAATCGAATTTTAGGCTTAATAGAAGAAAGAGCTGCGTTGATTGATCAGATTATATTTTTTCATTGAATTCTCTAACCAATATTTAGTAAACCAGAAGAGAAAAGAAGTAATAACAATTACATTTAGAATGGTTTAATATTGCAAAAAACAACAAGTTATAACAAAATGAATTTCAAATGAAAAATTTTTCTTTTAGAACATAAGATTATGTTAATTATTAAATTCAAGATCTTATATATGATACAATTAATTAAATATATCAACATTTCTAACATAACAAATTATTTTAGTGATGATATGTTTGTTGTATTATAAGCCAATTTAAATATTAAAAAAATGAAATTAATGAAAGTGAAATTAAGTTACCTAATATGCTATGTAATAAAGCCTCTTACATAACATATTTTTATTAAATTTCATTATATATAAATTTAAAATTACAAAACATATGCAAATTTATAAATGAATAACATTTAGCGTATTACAAATATTACTTAACAAAGCTCATGACAAATTGTGAAAATACTGACCTTTTAAATGAATTCATATTCAGCTTTTTTTTAAAGACAATAAGCTCTTTGATGACAAATCAGTTTGTTTTATAATAAGCAAAATTCATTTATATAATTTAATCTACTGGATCTAATAAAGATTAAATATTATAATTTTAATTTGTGCCTTAGTATCATATTAAGTATACTAAGAGGAAAAAAGTAATCAAGAGAAATATTGTGAAGTTTAGACCATGATTAGAATAATTACAATAAGCAATAAATTCTCATTAAGTAAAATTTCAATTAATGAAAACTCTTCCTCTGTAATATTCGAGTGATTGACATTAGCATTTCAAAGTTTATTTATATAAAATATTTTCCTTGTTAAACACACAATAACGAAGAGCATTTAATTCTGTGGAAAATCAAAGTAAAAAAATGAAAAATAAAATAGGCAGTATGTAAATATGTTGTGTACTAAATATATTTTTAACGCTTTGTGAAATATAATTTTCTTGAAGAAGAATAATGTTTCCGTAGTATAATGTCTTAATATCAGTTACAAACTAGAGTTATACAAAATACTTAATTAATAGAAAGTTTTATCACATGTCAGTTTATTTATTTATGTATTCATTGACCTTTTTTAACAATTTAGTTAAAGAGGATTTGCAAAATAACAGAAATAAAAACGTAAATATTCATCACTAGTTTATAAATTGGTAAATTATTTAAGAGTACACGAAGTTTTATATTGACATCCTTTTAAATTATGACATCAATACCAAAAAAACTATAAGCATTTTTAATGAATTAATTGCTTGATAAGAACATAAGTTTAAATTAATATTAGTTACATTATTATATAATACATTGTTACATATTACGATTATTACAAATTAAATTAAAATTAAATTTGAATTTAGATAAATTAAAATCATGCAATCAATTAATGTTATGACAGGTAAAAGAGTAAATTTATATTTTCCCCAAAAATTATTATTGATAAAACTAACTGTTTATAATTTACGTTTACTTTTTAAACACTTTATAATTTGCTGAATACTTTTGATCCATTAGGTTGGGGAATAAGTTGTAGCGTTTTTACCAAAGACTTTTATTTAAACAAAAATTATATCAACAAGTTAATCAATTATATATTCGCCATTGCTGTTTACAACCTCTTCCCACCTCTTGACAAATTGGTTAATGCCATTCCGCTAAAAATCACCTGTCTGGTGTCAACGAAGCTGTTGAGCCAGTTATTAAGTATCTCTTGGTGCACTGGGAAATGCTGAAACAGAATGCCACAGTCAACAAGGATCTTTACATTGTCCAACTACACCGACTGAATGAGGCTATTCGACTGAAAAGACTTGATCGACATGGTCAAACCATACTCCTTCACGACAACGCCAATCCCAAGTCGTCAAAGCCACACTCCAAGAGCTCGAATGGGAGATCCTTTAGCATCCGCCGTATTATTCTGATCTTGCACCGACCGATTACCATCTTTTCCGCTCCTTGTCAAACCATATGAAGGGCGTTACCTTCGATAACAAAGAGGTCCTTAAAAACTGACTGAATAACTTCTTTGACACCAGACCAGGTGATTTTTAGCGGAACGGCATCAACAAATTGGTCAAGAGGTGAGAAGAGGTTGTAAACAGCAAAGACTAATGTATAATTGATTAACTTATTGATATTATTATTGTTTTTTGTTTAAATAAAAGTCTTTGGTAAAAACGCTACGACTTATTCCCCAACCTAATAAATAAAAGGTATTAGATTTCAATATTTTCTTTATGGATTCTGAAGTTTTGTGCTGGCCATCATAGTATATAAGTCATTAAATACATATAAAAAGTGAATAGTCACAGCAATTATTCACGTCAATAAATTTTTTATTAAACATAAGTTACGAACTCACTAAGTGAAATACACAAGAAACAACAATTAGAGATTTCATTTTCTCATTTCTAGAAAAGAAAACGATAATTTCAAAAAATTAAAGGCTTAAAAACTGGTCAAAAGCATTCAATTTTAACGAATAAAAAGTTTATTTCTAATGTGACGTGCCATTTTATTTTTTACTTCAATTTTCTATATTTCGAATCGATATGCAGTGAAGCAAAACGAATAAACAAATAATTCAATATCTCATGACACATTCAAAAGAAAAATAGCCTTGGAAACACGACGAATTGCGTTATATGAACATCCGAATTCAGCCAAGTAAAACATTTCATATTTTGAAGCTTTTATGGAATAAATTTATTTGATATGTTCAGAATTATTAAAAGGTAAAAAGTGAAAGCTATTTTAAAATTTACTTTCATCTTCAAACTAGTGTGTGTGTGAGCTTAAGAAATACATCAATTCAGTTTTACCGTAGCCTGTTCTATTGGAAAATATATAGGAAAATCGTCTAAGAAATGCTAAAGAAAAATAGAAAATATATAGAAATGAAATGAAAATTTTATTGCTGCTAGAATAAATATATCAATCGAATAAGAATGATATTTATCAGAATTTGATGCATGAAAATATATATTGAGGAATAATTTGTTACATTTAAATTTCAGTAAAGAAAAGAATTAAAAGAGTTTTTGTTTATTTACTATTCTACTGAATAAAATAATAATGTAAAATAATATATATAGAATAAGCTTATAAAGGATTTGGATAATTTTATATTAACTATAAAATAAAAAATAGTAGATGATATACTAGTATAAAAACTAATTTGAGATGATTAATTATTATTATAACTTAAAAATATTGGAGTAGATAATTACATAAAAACAATTTTACATAAAATTAGTTTTGTATAATAAAGATTTTTAAGAGAAACCTAGTAATATATTAGGTCTACCGGAAAGTTCTGTCCGTTTTAGAATGAAACAAAGGAATACATTTTTTCATACTTTGGATAAACGTTATTGAATAATATAATTGCCATCATTATTTATGACTTCTTGCCAGCGTGATGGCAATTTGTATATCTCATTTTTAAAAAATGTCTTATCTCTAGAGGCCAAAAATTGAACCAGTGCTTGTCTGATATCTTCTTCGTTCTTGAATTGTTTGCCCTGCAAGAAATTTTGTAAGGACAGAAACAAGTGATAATCAGATGGTGCTAGGGTCCGGAGAGTATGGTGGATGCGACAGAATTTCCCAGCCTAGCTCTGCGACTTTCTGACGAGTCCCCAAAGCAGTTTGTGGCCTGGCATTGACATGAAGTAGTATGATGTCCTTCCTTTTGAACATCACCGGCCTATTATCTTGGAATGCTGTTTTTATTTTATCCAATTGCTGACAGTACCTCTCCGATTTTAGCCATTCGTTTGGTTTCAACAGCTCAAAATGTACTGGTCCTCGAATGTCCCACCATATACACAACATTCTCTTGTTCAGGCTCAACTTCGGTTTAGAGGTAGTGGGGGCAGGTTTTCCGGGTTCACAATATGCCCTTTTTCTCATGATGTTTTCATAGAAGCAATTTCCTTGATTGTATAGGCAAGTTTTGATAGCAATTATTGATTTGTATGAAATATATTTCTAAAAGAGATTAATTTGTCTTGAAATTTATTTGTTTCTTTTACAAATAATAATACTTTTAGATATCTTGCTATTTAATTATTTTATATGTTTTCATGTTTATATTTGATACATATACGTTTATTTATTGAAACATATGAGACTGTTGATTTTTCAGTATAAAAGAAAAACAATTAAAATTATATTATTCAAACATTTTTTATATAGAGACTATTAATAATTTATATTCTAAATTAGGTAATGTTTATAAATGTTTTAATATAATGCGAAGGAAAATTAAAACACATTTTATGGACATTGTAAGGCTTCAAAAATTTCATTTTAGTTTAATGATATTTTGAGAATGAATTCCAAAATAAATGTTTTAATTATTATAGTTTGACACATTTAACTTCAAACTAAAAAGTCAGCATTTAAGAAAATAAAAAGAATATATGTATAAAATTTGTAAGACCTTTTAAATAATTCATAACTCTTTTAATACCAGGGATTAAATATTATTAAATCGTATTTTTAAGCTTTTATTTTTAGTTAATAAGAGAAATTTTAAGAAAAAATTAATAAGAGAAAAATAATTTATTTATAATTCCATTAAATATTGTTGGAAAAATCCTATATAGTAGGCATTAGATTCAACGATGAAAAATCATCGAGAACACATTTATAAGGGATTTAACTATGCAATATTCATTTAGGAATAACAAAAAAAGTAATGAAAATAAAAATAATTAAAAAATAAATATTTTACTGTCGAATTTAGTCTTTATTTATTGATTGTTAAATAACATGCTATATATAAAGTCAGTAAAGGTAATTTAACAAAAAAATATATTCTAAGTACATTTATCATAAACTCAAATCAGCATTTAATTAGAAAAATGACTAATATTAAAAAACATTCCTAGCAGAAAATTTATTTATTAAACTTTTAAAATAGTTAATGAAATATATAATATTATTATTGCTTGATAATACTTTTATTACAAAATAATATACTAAAACTATTTGTAGTTTTAATATTGAAAAAGAGTAATTATTGATAATTGTAAGTCAGCAAAAGTAAAGAAAAAATTGTAGCTATTGTATATTAGGAGAACGATTGGATTTGATTTAGAAGAAAATTCCAGATAAGAAACATTTAGAAACTTCAGATTTAAAAATCAATATCACCTCATCCGTAAACATGTCTAAATATGTCAATATGTAAACATTTTAAGACTATGCATCATTATCAAAAGTAATTATGTTGATAATCTCCAATTACCAACTGATTATAGCATATTTTATTGCTCTGAAGTAGAATTTAAGTTTACATGCGAAAACATCAATTAAGTCCTTGTAGAAATGTAATATTAAATTAGTCACAATGTGATAATAATACATCTTTGTATAGTTTCATTTTCTTCTAGATCTTAAATTTATAAATATATTGTATCTCCCTGTGATTTTCATTATTGATATGTAAATCAAAAGGAGATACAAAATATTACTGATTTACATTATTGATATCCCTTCCACTGAAGTAGAATGGAAGCTTGTATACGAAATCATCCATTAAGTCTGTGTAGTGATTTAATATTAAATTTGTAACAAAGTGATAAATAATAATGCATCTTATTTAGTTTCATTTTCTACTAGATCTTATATTTATAAATATATTGTATCTCCCTGTGATTTTCATTATTGATATGTAAATCAAAAGGAGATACAAAATATTTCTGATTTACATTATTGATATCCCTTCCACTGAAGTAGAATGGAAGCTTGTATGCGAAATCATCCATTAAGTCTGTGTAGTGATTTAATATTAAATTAGCCCAAAGTGATAAATAATAATGCATCTTATTTAGTTTCATTTTCTACTAGATCTTATATTTATAAATATATTGTATCTCCCTGTGATTTTCATTATTGATATGTAAATCAAAAGGAGATACAAAATATTTCTGATTTACATTATTGATATCCCTTCCACTGAAGTAGAATGGAAGCTTGTATGCGAAATCATCCATTAAGTCCGTGTAGTGATTTAATATTAAATTAGTCACAAAGTGATAAATAATAATGCATCTTATTTAGTTTCATTTTCTACTAGATCTTATATTTATAAATATATTGTATCTCCCTGTGATTTTCATTATTGATATGTAAATCAAAAGGAGATACAAAATATTACTGATTTACATTATTGATATTTCTTCCTCTGAAGTAGAATGGAAGTTTACATACGAAAACATCCATTAAGTCCGTGAAGAGATTTAATATTAAAATAGTCACAAAGTGATAATAATACATCGTATGTAGTTTCATTTTCTTCTAGATCTTAAATTTATAAATATATTGAATCTCCCTGTGATCTTCATTATTGATATGTAAATCTAAGGTGATACAAAATACTACTCATTTACATTATTGATATCTATTCTTTTGAAGTGGAATGGAAGTTTATATACGAAAACATAAATTGAGTCCGTGTCGACATTTAATATTAAACTATATATAGTCACAAAGTGATAATAATACATCTTATATAGTTTTATTTTCTTCTAGATCTTAAATTTATAAATATTACTTAGTGACCATGTGATTACTTAGAAACGAATTTCTTGGTGAGGTATGATCAGAAAATATTGTGCAGATTTTTATTTTATTTCGAAGTCTTAAAGTCACAAGGAGTGTATTGCTCTTTGGTGAATTAATTTACATTATTGATATAGAAAATATATGTGCAAAGTATTTTAGCTCTAAATCTCTATTTACCTAAGTTTATGACCCTTAAAGAAATCTTCCTCGAAATTTGTTTTCTTTGCACCTGAGTCAATACAACGTTCACTCACTCCAAAGAATGCGGGTTATTTCCCTTGGTGATTCGTTATTGCAGGTGAAAACCACGTTAATAGTTACAGACACACCACGGGTTATCATTAAATATACCGCCTATGCAAATTTTTTCATCAATCAATCAACCTAAGTGCGTGCTGAATGATTTGTGGTTTCTGTTTTACACAATTTGGCGCCAATTTATTTCTTGAAATTAATGTTATTGAGGGAAGTATGTCACGGTTAAAATATAGGATGACTTATCTAAATGCATCTCGTTAATGAAGAATTGACAAATCCTATGAAATGACTTGTTCGTAAAGTTTCAACGTTTAGTAAATGCCTAACGGATGTTATTTCAAAATGAATCAGGTTTTCCTTAACAGAAATGTATTCAAATTTAATTGCATATATACATCAAATTTTAAAGGAATGTTATTAAGTTTAGTACTGTTCTTGCTAATAATGCTAATAAGGGAAGTTTAATGGGAATTAAGCTCAATGTTTTTAATCTATAATTTGTATTAAAATTAATTTACTCTATTTCTTAAATAAATATTTAAAAATATTTATCAAAAACAATTTTAAAAAGTAAGAAAACATATTCATATTTTTATGATTCAGTTTTTTCTATTCTATAAGATAACTGAGCAATGCTTGTAGTCTTCAATGTAATTATTAATATACGCTGATAATAATTTTAATTAGCTGCTATAATCATATCATCACAATAAGAGTATTATCTATTTATCTATCTAGTATTATCTATGCACATAAATGTTTGAAAAAATATTTAAATATAGAAAAAATTCTCAAGACATAAAATTTATTTAATTATACAAGTACACATCTTCTGATGTTTTTGAAAAGTGACGCCTCAGAATAACCTTATTGTTAATAACAAAATATAATTAGTTTTGCCAAGTTTTAAGAATGACGAAAACTTAAAATCTTTGGCATTGACGATAGGTAAACACATCTGAATCAATCTGAAATTCAATGAAAAATAAATACATAGTTGTTTATTCTTATATAAAAAATACAAAGCGAAATATTCTAAAATGAATATTCGTGAAATAATATTGCTACAAATAAAAAAAGAAGACATAAATTGAAAATAGGGATAACTTGAAAAACATTCATTAGTTCTCGTTAACTTCATCATGTAATTTCTCAAGAAAAACTATTATTGCAATTCAAAAACATACGTAGTTTAATGCTATTTTAGATAGGAAAAACTTTTAAGTGTGACTCACAATATTACACTTATAATTAGTATGTTATTTTTAACTAATGACATTTAGCAGAATTCTTAAAATAAAATTTTAATTATTTATCTTGAAATAACATTGGAACACACACAATCGATATAACTAACAATCGATACAACTAATAACAGAGTGAGAAATGAGTTTGAAATTACTACAAAAATATATTTCGTCTCATAGTATTTCTTTAGATTATCATTTAAAACGGATAATTGTTAGATTATTACAGAGCATACACAGCCATAATAGTTGTTACGAAAAATAGCAGCTAATTGTTGAAGTTTTAAATGCAAAATTATTACTAGTTTACGAAGTTCTGTTCCTTAGTGGTAGCATTTCACTTTCCCTGTGCACAGGTCCGAGGTTCGATTCTCAGGCTGTGCTAGGTCGACTAAGCCATTCATCCCTTCAGTGGGTCGATAAACTGAGTACCAAGCATATTTAGGAACTAAAAACTGGGGGTTTCGCGTTAGGCTGACCCCCTAATCGGGACATATGCTTCGCACCCCAGAGCCTTCGGTTAGGAAAACAGAGATGGGCACTGTAGGCCTTTGCCCACATGGACTGTCGTGCCAGAGAGAGAGTATTACCAATTTACAATTTCAGATGAGAAAATATTTTGGAGAATGTGATGCATTTTTTATGATCAAAGTAAATAGTTTTCAAATCTTATGAAATAAAATCTATTAAATTTCTCACAAATGAATGTAAAGTTGTAATGGTACAAAAATATATAGTGAGTATAAATATAAAAAATTATTCTATATTGATCAGTACTCTTAAATGATACTCATTAACATCTCCTAAACAGAATGAAAGGTGACGAGTTCAATACCAGTCACTGCCGAAATGGGCGCTTAAGAGTTTTCCGGGATCCAGCCTTGCAACCTTTGAATACGGACAACTATCCTTGGAAAAACCTCCCGAAAAACAATCTAGGCGATGGAGTATAAAATGACCTAGTCCGATCGGCTGCCCTTTCTATGGTGTCAAAATATCTTCTAAACTGTTGCCAATTTTGGTTTCTATAATACATTTAGCCCCCTAAAGATAGAGAGAAATTCCAATGAATGCATCTGTTCGTAAATGTACTGAAGAAAATTAAGATTAGTAACTTTCATTCGATTTTATCATAAATGTTTTATTAATTCTTTTTTATTGCCAAGCATAATGGTAGGTACATACAAAATTGTAACCTTATTTCATTATCTGTATAGTTAGAATAGTTTATGTTGATAATTGTCGTTTCTTAGAAGTGTTGATCCCTTTTCTTTAGCTGTTCTGATACAAAAATCAGGGGCATATCATGATGAACATATCTGTGCGTAAGAATAACAAGCAGATCTAATGGTGGCAGATTTCATTCGTCATCATGTTAATTCAGGATTAAACGTGATTATAAAAAATATTGCAGAATACATATCCTGACTGATTTAGTTCGCACAACCAGCTATGGTATTGCCCCATTATATATCTGATGATTAAAAATTGCACTTCTAAAACCATTTCGATGTCATTTGATGATGGCTTCCATCAAAATCATCCGCAATACATGTTTTACGGATTATCTTAAATTTCAACAATGCATACGGTATTTGATTTACTATTTGTGAATATTTTCTGATGGTATACTTAGACATTGGAACATGTCTTTCATTATCTGTTATGACAAATGCACACTTCTACAAATTTCTACCAAATGAAGTAACCTTATTTGTTATCCTATATCTACTCAATTTGATTTTTGGCCTGATTATTTGTTAGATAGGGCGATGTATACTCTGAATTCTACATCATGAGTAACACAAATGCCTATAAATTTAATCACATCTTCCACTTATTATTAAGTTGGGGAATAAGTTTGTAGCGTTTTTACCAAAGACTTTTATTTAAATAAAAAGCAATAATTATATATCAATAAGTTAATCAATTATACATGGTGATCTTTTTAAAAGTGACATTGCTTGGAGCACCCTGTAGCGCGATCTAATAGCCGAAATGGTGCCAAACTTGGCATTTAGACTAATCAAAACACGGAAAAAAGATTCCGTGAAAAAAATTTTTAGTTCCAAAAATTGCCTCTAGGGCATTTTGTAGCTCTTTACAATGTATAAAATGTGAGAAAAGGAAAATACTAACACATACAATCGCGCAGTTAAATTATTAATGTTTATTTACTACATTAACTTCCCCGGTGAGGAATTAGACCATATTCAATGTGATCATCGTTCTCAGAAATAACACCGTGTATTCTGTGCACAATGCTCTCCACAGCCGTACGTAACATATCACGAGGAATATCCCGCACTGTCTTCTTTATGTTTTCCTTTCGAATAGACAAATTTGATACGCCACCAACATAAACGCACGTTCCGGTAACGTGAGAGGTATGGCCACTGGAGCTCATTTACTTCAGCTGAGATTATTTGTCGGAGCTGTCTACTATTTGCTTTTATAGCCCCTATTGCTGGCACTGTCATTGCACAACATTTGCATTTTTCTTTAAAACCCGTTTTTTATGCTAATTCTCGTTATTGTAAGCTAAAGCAGCGCCACAAAATAACGTAAGTTGAGACTTTTGGAACTTTTTTTTTACGGAATCCCTTTTTCCCATGTCTTGATTAGTTTAAATACCAAGTTTGGTGTCATTTTGGCTATTAGCTACAGGACGTTCCAAACTCTGTCACTTTAAAAAAAATCACCCGGTATATTCGCCGTTGCTGTTTACAACCTCTTCCCACCTTTCGACCCATTTGTTCATGTCGTTTCGCCAAAAATCGCCTGGTCTGGTGTCAAAGAAGTTGTTGAGCCAGTTTTTAAGGACCTCTTGGTGCATTGGGAAATGCTCGAAAAGATTGCCACAGTCAACAAGGAGTTCTACATTGCCCAACTACGTGAGTGATGCTATTCGACTGATGAGACCTAATCGACCTAGTCAAACCATACTCCTTCACGACAAAGCCAGACCCCATGTTGCACACGTCGTCAAAACCGCACTACAAGAACTTGAGTGGGAGGTCCTTCAGCTTCTGCCGTATTTTCCAGACCTTGCACCGACCGATTACCATCTTTTCCGCTTCTTGTCAAACCATATGAAGAGCGTTACCTTCGACAACAAAGAGGTCCTTAAAAACTGGCTCATCAAATTCTTTGACACCAGATCCAGGCGATTTTTCAGCGGAACGGCATCAACAAATGGGTCGAGAGGTGGGAAGAGGTTGTAAACAGCAACAACAATAATTTCGTTTTACGAATAGAAAATGAAAAACGTATAGCAAATAAATATTGTATTGCATTGCATATTGTCCATTTTAGTCCAATAGCTTTTACCATTTTTCTGGTAGCAGCAAGATTCCCCACTCATAATGTGGTTGGTTTTTATAAGCAAGCTGATACAAGAGAGAAAAATGAAATTACTTTCCGAACAACTCAATAATTTTTGTGGACACAATTGAAACTAAATACTAATATCCTTGTTGACTGTGGTATTCTTTTCGAGCATTTCCCAGTGCACCAAGAGGTCCTTAAAAACTGGCTCAACAACTGCTTTGACACCAGACCAGGCGATTTTTGGCGGAACGGCATCAACAAATGGGTCGAGAGGTGGGAAGAGGTTGTAAACAGCAACGGCGAATATATAATTGATTAACTTATTGATATAATTATTGTTTTTTGTTTAAATAAAAGTCTTTGGTAAAAGCGCTACGAATTTATTCCCCAACCTAATACATTATACTGTTTGGAATGAGTTATATCCATTCATTTACTAATAAAACATTTTTGTTGCTGTAAGTATACATTTCAAATATATTGATTGTTTCTGTAAATATAGTTAAAACTCACAGCTAATTATAAAGGCATTTAAAGTGATAAATAAATTTAAACTCAGCCTTTTTAGGAAGCTATTTTCTCATATTTTATTTTCATCTTACAATACTTTATTATTAACGTAGCATTTTAGTATACTACTATTTTTAAGTTTCTTGTTTTCAAACACTACCATAATAAGAGCACGTGAAAGATCATAAATAATATGAAACTATATAATGATATGGCCTATTTTTATGTTTTGAGAATTGAGTTCACTTAAAATTTTTTCTATTCTAAAGGTACATAATAAATAAAAAAGGAGCGTGTTTCAAATTGTTTGTTCCTTGCCATTGCCATAAAACATCCAAATCGACCCAAACCAACCGAAACTGCTTTCTCTCTCCACAGGGAGAATTGCAGGAAAAAGTATCAATTCAAGGCCCTGGATTTTTCAGATAACCTCGGAAAATATTGTCTTTTGTTTTGAAAAAAGGAATGAAAGGTTCAGTGAAGTGTATTATTAATCTGCAATAAAAATATTCGAGGAACTAAAATTATTTATTTTCAAAAACTTTTTTGTAAGTTCTAAGCTGTTATTGAAATATGACTCATTCTTTTCATATACTTCCTTGTAGTTTACAAACAAGTGTAGTATTTGATAAAATTTAATTAAAAGAGTCACATAAAATATAATTTCTTTATTATAAAATGAAAAAATATATAAAAAAATTTTCAATTTATAAAAATGAGCTTTTAATACAGTTTCGAATTTTCTAATATACAGAGAAAGTATTTCAGAACTAAATTTTGTAATTCTAAATTTCAAAGATCACTAAATCTTATTTTTATAGCGTTGAAAATTTTCTCTTAAGCGAAAACTGAGTAAGTATAAATATTATTTTAAAACAAATTATTTTATCTTTGTCTGTATAACAATATACAAATCGTCTTTATGTCCTGTCAAAGTCTGGGAATTCATTGCATTTTACTGGCTAAAACCAGTTAGAATAGCGAAATGAGAAATATTCAGAGAGTGTGTTTAAATTACAGCATTCTGAGGTATAAATATTTCTGATTTCACATTGCGTCATAGGCCTTTTTTTCTAATTACGCAAAAATTAAATGTTTAACTATAAATTGAGCTTAACAGAGTTTTGGCTTTCTTTGGAGCAATTTTTCTTTTCAAAAACATATTTATGAATTCTAATATTGATTTAAATGTGAGCAGCTGGAAAAGAATCTAAATTTTAATAAACGTATTAAAATTTTATGGCACGGATGCCGTAAAATCCAGGATGCCAAATTCTGAGTTTGGCGGATTTTCTCATGTATCTGGTAAGCTGGCTTTTATTACGTCATAGGTATGGTGACCTATAAAAATTGTGGAGAAAATTCTATTTTGGCAAACCAAGTATATACGTCATCGCGCACGTCACAATATGTCATTTTGGCGACATTTCTTCATCGCCAAAAAATTCAGAATTTGGAATCCTGGATTATTCGGTATCTGTGCTAATTTTATGTATTGTTGACATCAAAAAATATTCGAGCATTTACTATAACAATTCTTCCATTTTTTCTGCCACCATTTGCAGAAAATATTAACATTTACATTTAACCTTTAACTTTACATTCTGGTTTAAAAACATGCTGCTATTAATTTTTTTAAATAGTTTTAAGAAATAACTTTAAAATAAATCACAAATTTTACTTATAAAATGCTTACATTTTTTACAATATTTTATGCATTATATAATGTATTAATTCATGTTGTTCATTGTAATTAATGAAATTCAAATTACTATAACATGGTGTTTTTATAACTTCGTGCGCGAAACCGTTATAAGCAGTAAAAGGAAAAATATTAAAAAATTAACTGAAATTAACAATTTTAAGCGTAATGTTGGATAAATAATTTAAAAATATACAGTTTTTGAAATAAAATATGAGATAAAAGACTTAAAAATTATAGATTTCTCTTACATGTATTATAATTTCAATATAAGATATTCAAATATATTATACTATGGTGTGTGTTTGAAAATAAAATTATTTGTGGACTCTAATCTTCTGAGTTAATCAAATTGGTTTCATAATTATAACTTTTTACAATCATAAAGCCTTTTTTTTTTTAAAAAAAAGTAGCTTTTTATCAATAAAATAAAATAATTAAAAAATGAAATACTACAATTATTAATTTAAAATTTTATTAATTAATGAAGTTTTTTAAAAATTACATCGTCCTTGCCGATTTAAATTAACTATAAAGTGGATGTTTTGTCGTATCTATTTTATTTTGCCTTTTCTTCTATTCTATTGTCAACGTGTTAAAGACTTTAAGCAAAGGAAAACAGCTTTTCAAATCGATGCTTTGGTCCTTATATAAGAAATCGTTTTATTGAGAAAATGAACTTCGACACTATTCTCATACATTCAGTGTTGAATTTCGCCTTATTTGCTGCTGCTCAGAGAATGCGATTTGAAGACAAGCAGCAAATTCGTCGACTAGTCGGATTTATGACGCCGTCTCAATACGAAGTCATAATGCATTATTTGTGACGTAGATGAAACGTCATCTGACATCATGAACATTTTTAACCAATGAGAATTGTAATAAAGTGATGTTGCCACGATCTCAACTGGAACGAAAGAAACAACCAGTTTATTGCTAATAATCAAAAATTAATATTAGGAGAATAATATTTAATACTATTTGTACTGTTCATAACAGGTATGAATAAATAATTTTTGCTTTTTTTATATATGTATGAGATGCCAGCAAATGAATAATATTTAGAGAAATTTTTTATGATATTTTCTTATGTAATAGAATTATTAAGTCTGGAACAAGTACGTTAAATATTTTTTTAAATAATTAATTGTTATTGGGTTTTATATTCTTACAACATATTATAATATTTACTATATGTTGTTGTTTACTAATGACACTTGGACAAGCCAAGCTCGCTATGCCTTGGCTATGCGAATTTAAGTCAATTGGGAGCGTCTTTCGTTTTAATCAGAGCACCATGAAGGTGAAAGTACGACTTTGCTCTACACACATGCCATAGGTACCCGTTTATAGGGTAGGCAACCACTCACACCTCATTCATACAAGAAAAGGACAAAGACAGGATAGATAAAGTACATCCATGCCCGAACCGGGATTCGAACCCAGGACCTCCTTATCCGTAGTCAGGCACGCTGACCACTAGACAAGTTGGTCGGCATATTTACGATATAAAATATTTTTTGAGACCCACACACTATACAATATTTAAATAGAAAATAATTTAGCACAAAAATATTTTTAAATTTTTTTTAACAAATAAATCATTTGGATTATTCTCTATCTACAATAATTCAGAAAACTATTTGTACGTTGAAAATTAAAACAATGAAATTGTTCTGAATCCTTTTTATGATTTTAAAAAATAATAACTTACATTTATAATAAAAAGAAAACTTGTTGTTGAAGCGTAGTAGTAGTTTCCTTATTTTGCTATCTGATCGCAAAAGAACTGGATTAAATGTGAATTATTCCAATATAATAATATATAAATAACAAAACCTACTATTATTGAAAAAGATTTGATATATTGATGGATCTGTTATATTTTAAAGAAGATTTTGATGTTATCATAAAAGAAATTTTTATTAACAGTCTTAATCAATTTCAATTTAAGCATTTTAAGTAAAGAGAAAAGGGAAAATTTTTTGCGTTTAAATTAAATTCACAGATTAAGTATTATTCAGCATTTTAAAAATTCAGTTTAATAAAGATTTGATCAAGAAAACCATCTACTTAAAATAAATATAAAATATTTTAGCGTCATAATAAATCAGATTAAGAAAATTAATAAATTATTTTATGAAATTGTATATTTCCTTCATTTGATTTCAAATTTAGGTCAAATTTCACTCTGAAAACAGTAAGAATCCAATGTAAAATGATTTCATATGTAGTCAGTGGTAGAATTACAGCAATGTTACGTAAAAAGTTTTAACCCAAGCTAAATCCTAAATAAAAATTTTTTTTATAAAATTATCACCATTTTAAACTTATTTTTTAAAAAGGTTGAGCATCCTGAATATCTGACATCTATATTTATGCATACTTGATAATACTGGTAGTAATGCTGCATGCCTGCAATAAGCAGTATATTAATACAGTATTAACAAAATTGATTTATGTAGTTGTAATCCAAAGGTTGAAAATAATCTATAAAAATAAATAAAATTTAATTTTTTGTGGAATTTAAAGTCAATTTTCAATCAAACTTTTCATTGGCGGGTTCGCTGTCTAAGTTACATAATTTCAATTTTCGAAATAAATTAGTGTCATTTAGTTAAGATTAATTGGCGCAGCATCTTCATTTTTGGATCATGCGCCATAAAAAACCCAACCAACCAAATAATCAGTTAAGATTAGGAAGATTTGCATTTCAATATCACGCAAGTGTTAATTGGATTCGCTCTTTATTATTTTTAGATAAAATTTTGGAGATTAATTCAACTTTCAGAAAATATAGATTAAAAGTGATATACTTCAAAATGCTTCGCTGATTTTTCTTAATTCATAAAAAAAGATGTGAAAAAAACAATTCCATTGAATTTTTCGATATAAACCTAAATTTTACGTTTATTTAAAATAAATATAGTAGATTTTTATGTAATACATAAAAAATAATCCACAAAGAAATCGTTAATCAAAGGAAAATAATTTAATTAATAATGCAAAACTATAGCAGCTTAATAGTTTAGTAAAATATTATTTAATAATAACATTATTACTTTTACCAGTAAAATGATAATGAATAAAATTTGCAAATTATCAAAAATATAATTAATTTAATGAATGTTTGGATTAATATTATTATTTATCAAACAATTTTATTACTATGTATTAGAAATATAAATTAAAGCTTTTATTACTTATGCTAAAAATATTCCTCAAAATTTCATGGTGACACATTTATAACAATGTACCAAAGGAAAAAAAAAACTATCATGCATTTTAGATATTTTTCATCATAAAAAATCTGCTTATATCAAATACCACTAGGAAATTATTTTTGCTTCATTCACACTATTTATTTCTAAACAATTATTTTAATCCAAACAGCTCTTAATTACATAATATTTGGCGATTTTGTAGAAAAAATTCTAAGTGAATTGAAAAGGAATATTTAAATCAAACAAAAGCGTTAAAAGAAAACGCAAACAACTAAAAACATTTGCAGCAGAAATTACTGCTGTTTCTTACAAAATAATTATAATTTTGCATCAATTATTTCCGGAATTAGAGACAAATTCTTTATTCTATACAAATATATTTTATTTCTCTTTAATTTATTTTTCGGTACTAGTCTTAGCTTTGAAATAAAGTCATTTTAAAGAAGCTTGTGGAGTATTACATTAGTAGAAATAGAAAGTTGAAAGAAAACTCTTTCGAAATTATTACTGAAGTATGTCTATTTACACCGATATTGTAAAAGAAATAAAAGAATTTCAAAACCTCACGTAAAAAAACGATAAAAATGGTAGTATTTTTAAAATTTAGAACGTGTCATCGAAAACTGTTCTTCAATTTGAAGGTTTTTCGGACTACCATTCTTTAGGAAACGTGTGATTTATAAGGCATTCAACTAGACTTCGTTCGCCCCATCGAACAAAGGACGGCGTCAAATTTTCGATTCAGAAAAAAGGCCTTATTCTCATGATTGGACAGATTTAAGAGTTTTGAAGATGGCTTTCACAAGGCGATGGGCTTTTCAGCAATAGTCACACTATTGTATTACATTTCCTCTCCTATCTCAGCGTGTATTTTCGTTTCTGATATATTATGTGGTCAAGCCCCCTTCTCTTTAAAAGTTATAAATTCTAGAAAGTTCTTGTTACAGACAATTTTTCTCTTTTAAAAGTTTTTTTCTATGTTTAAATGTTCAATCTACTTTTCAAAAGTTTTTCTAATAGTCTTACTACACTTTACAAATAATATTTACACTTATCTGTTTGAACTTCATCTCTCTCGCTGTTGATGAAGAATATGGGTTTTGTTTCAGAATTTGTGTCTTACTATACTTTATATAATTCTTGTTTATAATTTTACTATACTTTATAATATCCTTACTATACTTTACAAATATTATTATTTACACTTATCTGTTTGAACTTCATCTCTCTCGCTGTTGATGAAGAATATGAGTTTTGTTTCAGAATTTGTGTATAAGTGATACAAAAACTTCGCTTTAGAAAATCAGAACAAAATGAAAACTATTATTATTTAAAATTGTTCAATTATATATCTAATATAGAAAGTGCTTAAAGAGAAAACAACCAGGAAAATTAATTATAATGTTCAAAGAATTCATCGGAATTAAAAGTAATGATTAAAAATCTAAATTTTTTCTCATTAGATAACGTCAAAATACAATCCAATTAAATCTTTTTCCGAATAGTTTCCCACTTTTAATATTAACCCATAAACTCAAACTTATTGTATGCGCAATTATTTTTCCATATGCGTGTTCTGATTATCTTGAGATTTAAAACAGTTACATTACACTTGACGAAGTGATTTACTTTAATAAAACTCAGTTAACTTTCAGATATTAAAACTAACGCTTGAAAGAGATCAGAAAGAATCTAATTAGAATCAAATTTTCTTTCAATTAAATACCAAAAAAGTTTTATATAAGGTTGTAAAAGAATTAGATAAATTATTCGCTCATCAAGTGCTGAAAAAACATTAAAATATTTTAAAATGTAACCACTTCCTTAAAATGGCTAATGAAATATGATTAATTTTAATAAAATTTTTCTAGTAAATACCTCAACTGAAAAATTGATAAGTCACATGATGATTATAAGCCTTGGAAGAAGAAGAATCATTGATTTGTTAGAACACATTTACTTTTGCCAACACTTTAATACTTTTTCTAATCCTTATAACAAAAAGTTATTCTTCCCCTCCCGAATTTTAGGTAAAAATGTAAAAAAGAATAATCTTACGATCTATATATCGTAATATGTGTATAGAATGCTGCAGTAAAGGAGAGAAAATTATAAATTTGGGATAATTAAGGAATTTAAGGGGTTTTTTTATTATCAAAGACCACACCATCTATCTATACAAATTACGTAGCAATCTTTATGTGAATAAATTCTCTTTTCTAATCTTATTTTTTGCTTAATATTAAATTTCACTAACACATTTATAACATTAATATAGATTGTTTTTCATATAATGACTTTTGTCAAGTTAAAATGCCACCACTTTCCCAAAGCAAATTCAACTAATGGCTCTTAGAAATTCGAAATGCCCGCGGTAGCCAAGTGGTCAACGCATCGGCCTTCCGTCCTAAAAGTCTGGGATCAATTCCTAATGCCGCTACAGACCCACCGAGTACATGTGATATACGTGCTCGTTAAATGTGTGGAATAGAAGGTCTTAAGTCAATTGTTGGGCTGTTACCATGGGTGTAATGCTCTGAAGAAATTTCCTTCCCCTTCAGATTAAAGTCAAAATTGAGGGAATGGTCCTCTGGTGGTGCCATCTGTTGGAGAAGTCTTAGAGCTAAGTCATACTTTCACCTTCGTGGTGTTCTGATTAAACGAAAGACGCACCTTTTTGACTTAATTTCTCATTGCTCACAGCTGCTAGTGAGCTTGGCTTGTTCACGTGTCCTAAATAAAATCAACAACAACAAATTCGAGTCATTTCAAAAATATAGATTTTAAAGATAACAATAAAAAAAGAACATCACATTCGAAAAATATATTATTGTAATTTTTCGAAATAAAACAACGCCGGCATGCTCGAAACTTATTTATTAAATCCTTCACAAGTACAGATCATTACACAGAAGAAAGAGCAATTACTAAATATACAAGAAGAACGGAACACAATATTTTACAATACATTTGGAAACAACATTTTTGCATCTTACTTCATGGCAGCTGGAGTTCAACTACTTGTTTTCTGTTATTGTTGCCCTTCAATGAGAATTAGGCACTTATTGCCTCTCTAAATTTAATAAAATAGTTACATTACAATATTAAGAAGAAGAAAATAAAGTAAATTATTTGTTAATCATAATAAACATTTCTCTAATTTCTAATAAAGTAACTAGTAAGCAGTCATTAAGCAGAAATTTTTTTCAATCTCCCAAAAATAATATTAAGAGAAATAAAGTGAAATATATTTCTAAACATAAATTAAAATGCTTGTTAGTAAGTATTTCAATACTGAAAGTTTATTTCCTTTTCCTTTTATATAAACACATTACTGAAAATGAAATGGATTTTCTATTTAATTAGAAATAAGAAACACAAAAGCTAAGTCTTATTTGTTTATTGAATAAGTACATTACAAAAAATACGAAATAAATATTTGAAATTTTTAGTAAGCACTTTCAAAAATTTGTGAAATCATTTCTCAAGTATTGAGGTAATGTTACCACTTCTTAGGAAAATTTAATTCTTGAAATAATCTTATCAAGAGCAATACTGAGCTGTCATTCAGTCATGAGCTACTGTTGGAATGTGGTTGCGGTTACAGAAGAAAACTGATATACCTATCTTTTTCCGGTTTTCAACAAGGACTTTAAATGATTAACATTTTCCACAAAATCCCTTTGTTATTGAAAAACGCACCATACTTTAAGATGTTGCGTGGGAGATGCGTTTTATTTGATTCATGAACACATGTGTTTATTTTTTTAAACTTTGAGAAATATTCCATTACATGAGGACTTTCATTTTGAAGAAAATCATTAAGTTTAAGGAATAAAAAATTATGTTTTTAAAATATATTTAAAACTGGAAAATCTATTTAAAAAAATAGCAATGGATACTATGATGTTACATTTAATATTTTTAAAACACATATTCAACCCTTGAACACAAGATGATAATTAAAATATTAATATATTGTGTTCCTAATAATGGTATAATTTAGAGAAAAAGAATAAAGTTTTGATACAAATAATTCAGAAAAAATGTTCACATATTATTGCTATACTACAAATAAAGCTGTACAAAGATCAGGTAATTTACATAAGCAAAGAAGAATTACATAGACAAGAATCACATGCAAAATTTCTTTATTTAATGCACATAATAAAAGTAAATGGATTTTAAGTGTAAATTTAGAATTTACATATTTTTCCTTATCTCTAAATAAACAAATCAAAAGCTACACACTTTAGTAAACAATTATTACATCTGAATACTATCCTCAATATCTGAATAAAATTTGAAAAAAATGAACTGTTCTCTTTCTTTTATAAGTAAAAAATATAAAAAATTATTGGGAAATTATTTTCTGACTAAAACAAGAAACAGAATGCTTAAAAGATATCTTGCAAGACATTTTTTGCTTATTCAAGAACCATAACAGGAAATTGACAATTATTTTTATAAGAGAAATTGCCAATTACAACAACTATTTTGGTACTGGAAATAAGAGTTATATTGTTTAAATTCATTCTAGATTGTTAAAAAACCAATTTTTTAAAAAAATACTTATTTCTAGTGTACTTCCTAAGCACAAAATGATATTATGTATAAAGTTTATGCTTTTGAGGTCTCTTAAATATGGAGCCACAGTGTACAACGTTTTCAGTTACAAATTAATTTTAATATTGTGCTTAACATATGTGCTAAGAAGATTTTAACAATATTGAGGAATTTAGTTTATCAGATACATTTTTCTAAATCAAGCTACTTATGAACAATTCCTGGGTTACAATTAAATCATAAAGTTAATTAAATTATTCTGCCGAGAGAGAAAAAAATATCTAAATTCAATGCTGAAAAATGGATAAAGCAAAAGTTCAAGTGAATGGTGAAGACGGCATTTTTGTTGCATGTAGGCACTTGCACTTGATTCTGAGTTTGAATGTTTATGGTCTTTCAAATCTACGATACCTAAAACATCCTATTATTTATGAAAAAAATTCTCAAAAGACGCATTTAAAAATTGAGATAAAGCCTTACAACACTCTTCATTTTTTATGTTATTCATTATGCGATATAAGCATATGTATCGGGAACTCACAGTGAGTTAATCACATTCTACCCATAGTAATTTCTATATTCACTTGCTAAAACCACATTATACTCATGGTAATTTCTATTTTCACTTGCTAAAGCCACATTCTACCCTTAGTAATTTCTATTTTCACTTGCTAAAGCCACATTCTACCCTTAGTAATTTCTATTTTCACTTGCTAAAGCCACATTCTACCCGTAGTAATTTCTATTTTCACTTGCTAAAACCACATTCTACCCGTAGTAATTTCTATTTTCACTTGCTAAAACCACATTCTGCCCGTGGTAATTTCTATTTTCAATCCGTACTTTTGTTGAATAATGTGGTAGGGTTTCCAGTATTTACATCTTTTGAGGTATCATCAGTAAGTGGATGGTTGTTCAGAATTTTTTTTTTTTTAAATTTCTGCTTTTTAACAAATAAATACATCTCTCTACCCATGAAAATTTACATCGGAAGGTAATATGTGATAAATATTCAAAAGGACCTTTAAGATGTTTTCAGTTATTAAGATGGAGGTTACGAGCAGATAATTTGCACATCAATGTGGTATGGCGTGGAATTGTGTAATATTGCATAAATTTGTTTTTATATGGTAGTACGCCCATCATGAATATATTGGTAGATGGCCTTTATACTTTCACTTTTTCCATGAGATTGTGTATGGTAAAAAGAGATGATGCTTCTGTGTTCTCTTTCCAAAACAGAATTTTTCTCTTTTTATTCGCTAAAGTTGGTGTGTTTAATGACAGTAAAAAAAGAATAACATAATTTATTTTGGGAAAAATCATTTCAATTTGTAAGCCTATTTGTAAATAGCATTCTTTTATGATAAATTAAAGTTTCTTGATTCTTCTTTTTATATACTTTTAGTTTATAGATAATAATATTTTTAAGATAAAATCAATGTGGTTTGTGGACATTATAATAATTTATTTATACAGTTATGCATATAAAATAATCATAATGTGTATAAATTACATTATTACAAACACATATTCATACATAAATATTATACATACATTCACACGAATTTTATTTTGTTTAATCTCACATAAATATGAAGGTCTACTTCCCTATCTTTATTTTGCTTAAAATCTTATCAATTTTTTAGTGGCAAACTTCTTAATATGAATAACCTTTACATGCACAGAAAATTTTTTAAATTATATTTTGAAGAATTGTATTATATTTAAATTTGTGTGTGTGTAAATCAAATAAAATAGAATACAATGGTTATCACTATAATCTATCATTAGTAATTTCCAGAATTTAAAATTTGAATTTATCATTCTTATCATTTCAAGTATTTGTTAAAAGTATTTATTAGAATGATAATAATTTATCATTCTAATCATTCCAATAAATACTTTCAATACACACAAGCCTCACAATTAATGTAATTACCTATATTTAAGTGATTCCGCGAAGGTCATATAATAGGTACATTCCTCTGATTATTTGCATAACTTTTTTCTGGGTTCAATTTTCCCTTAAACTGAATTGAAAAGCGTATTTTTAAGACCTAAAATGAGGCATTGTTTCCATGGCAACTTTTGGTCAATTGGAGTGGAGTTTGCGAACATGATGCAGCTTCTATATACAAGGCTACTGAAATTTCCGAGGCATTTCTTAGGCTTCAGCCATTCTATCAGTGTGATGCCTTATTAATATCATATATGGAGCGTAACAACTGTTGTTGTTTTGTTAAGAATTGTAGGAAAACTTGAAATTCTTTGAATATCACATAACTATTATTTTTTAACCAGTAAATTAACTAGGCTATTTCAAAAAGTACAAACGTTAAAGTTTTATCATTCGAAACTAAAAAAAAATCAGTATAAGGAGATTAAGAAGAACATTTTATTGAGATTAAAAGTAATCATAAAAAGAATACTACAGCGATATACACTGTCACTAGCATTATAAAAGAGGTAAAAGAAAAAAAATTCTCTAATTTATATATCAGATTTACTGCAGGAAATCTGAACACGGATTACAGATTTCTTATCTAACAGATGATCTGTTTTATAAAAACATTTTCTGAGAAAAAGTTATGACTTTACTATTTTTCTTGTATGTATAAATTTTATTTAATTTAAAGCAGCATACTTTATTGAGAAAAATGAATGTAAAATTCATATTATAAACTATCAATTATTTTTTTCTTAAAAACATTAATACAATTCCTTAGTAAAAATTCCTCAGTCCAATCCCTTAGTAAAGAGGAAAATACTATTTATGTGAAAGTCAGTTACAATATTTTGCTCTCAAATTGAATTTTAAGTATTACATCGGTTTTTTCCTAAATAAAATAACTTGAAACCTTAACATTTGATTCCTATTTATCAACTAATTTCCAACATGTAAAAACATGAAATGTTTGTTTTAGTTTGAGAAAATTACATGATAAAATAAAATTTGGAGCTGTAATTATGATATTGATATTAAAACTGTAGTTTTTACTCTAATTACTATTATATAGTAATCTGTGATAATATAATTGGTAGTGACATTAATATCAAACCTATAATATTAGTAAACTCAATACCGCTAAAGTGAATTCTTCTGAATCATACTATAAAAATAACAAACAGCTATCTTAAAAGTATAGTTGCGGACACTTTTCATCGAAAACATATTTTTAATGAATAAAAATTTCGAAAAAATCTGCAGTCACAAATACAGATTGTCCGCCTAAACCTGAAAAAAATAATAAGGAAAATAATACAATAATTAAATTAAAAATGAAAACAAATACAGTTTTGTAAAATTATAAAGAAAATGAACCAGCAATAAATATAAAAATATTTATTAGTTTCGCAATGGATTAAATTAAAAATAACATTTTATATAAATTCTTATCAATTTAATTTGGAATTAGAAAAACAAGAATAGCAAAATAATATACATCAGAATTTTAATATAATTATTCATAAAACTAAACAGCAAGTCTAATAATATTAATAATATGAATCTAAATTAAGATATCACTAATCAAAACAAGCCAACATCATTTTACAGTTAAGTAATTAAAAATATTACCTATGTTTATTATAAAAACAATCAAATGAAATATTTAACAAGCGTTTAAAATCGTAGGTATTGTTGTCAGACACCAAAATATTTAAGTTAAGTCTCAATATAATTATAAACGTAAAAAGATTTTATAATTTTATAAAATTATCAAAAATTTTTACACAAAGTTAGGTTCTAAAAGCAATGAATATGAGTATAATAAGAAAACAAGAAATGTTATCTCCATCTTGCAAAAGTTATAAAAGAAACAAGCTTAAATTATAATAAATAGCAAGAAAATTTTAATTTACTAGAAAAATGTCCGGACAGTTTATTAAGAAATGAAGAAGTTTTGAGGAAAATTTACTGGATGAAACTTACTTATTAATGCATATTAAAGTAAAAGGAAAAGCAAAATAAAGGGTTTTATTCTTTGGAATTTATTACGGAGAGAATGTGATAGCAAATACAAATGAATGAAAGTTGATAAAACTGTCTATTGTATTATTATTGAATCGCATATTGCAAGTTACCAACTAGTTATAAAAATTCTGTGAAGTCAAACACACTACAGTAAATACTAAAAGACTTAGCAATATCTTCATTTACTTCATCATCTTTATTTGATTATGATTTTCATTCATTAATGAGTAACATCTTAAACAATAACAACTAAATTAATCGAATTACATATTTCACTTCTGAGTCTACCTTCAGTTCTATCTAAAAAGATCAAATTATGTTTAAATATATAATGTGAATATTTATTTGTTACTGTAGCTAAATGGAAAAGTTAATTATAGCAATATGATCATAGCCATAGAAAAATTATATCGTAGCAAAATGAAAACATTGCTGTATGTCAGTGACAGTAAAGTTGGAGAGAAAACTTACAAGAAAATAAATTTTATGGATATAAGGACAACAATTCGGGAATTCCTGTTTGATATTCTTAACTTTAATTTTGTAAAATGGATATATAATGTCTTTGAGAACAAATTCGAATACTTTTTTTCTTATAATTTTGTTTATGTTTCTTAGTTACCAATACGAATTATGTGTCTTACAATGCTATAAATTAAAGCTGAGCACTTTAACAAATTACTTAGTTAAAAGTTCCTGACTTTTCCATCAATAAATTTACATTGCTGATGTTTTATGAGGTAAAATAATAGGTTAAAAATGAAGTTAATCGTTTTTATAAAGTACTCTAAGATTATGAAAATGATGAAGTAGTTATATACCTTATTATTTTGTCTAACTGGTTATTTTCCATGCTTAAAAAATATATATATAATTTTCACATTGTTTTATATGATATTTTTTGTAAATGTTGTTAAGTACTTTCCTTTGAAATTAAGTAAATATACAAAATACTATTTGCAGTAGGCATTTTATAATTATTTTGTATGTGTGCTATTGTCTATTCTTATGAATATTGTAAAGTATTTTTTGATATAGTTTACATCTTTTTTTCATATATTTGCATCATTTTATTATTTAAAATAGCCTTTATTTTAAATTGTTGAGGAGGACGCAGTTCTAAAATTAAAAAAAAAAATTGATTTATATGTCCTGATGCTTATTAGCATTTATATTTTAATTCTAATAATTTTCGAGTCGTTTCGCGTTAATGAAATAAAATATGAAAATAGTCCTAACAAAAATCCAATTATTGAATATCAGAAATATTTGATTGAAACTGTAGCAATAGAACATTTAAAGGATGTAACGAGAAACATAATAGACTATTTTCTAAAATATCAATCTTTTAGAAGTAAAGAAGTAAATCACCAGCATGTTATTAATCTGATAGAAAGGCCTCAATTTGTAGAAACCTTTTTTGTTAGAAATGTTCTTTATAAATCTATAGAGCACTTCAGGAAACATTAGTTTCTTTAAGATATTAAATGTAATCACCAAAATCAGAACACTTGCTCAAAAAATATTGATCTTTCCTACGCACCAAATCATTTCAATCAAAGAGATGCAGAATACATTTTTGTCATATTAACTATATTGCTCAAGATCGCAAATGACTACTATAAAAAATACATGCTTCGAAGCATATTTTCTTCTGCAAAAATATAAATAAATAAATGAAAAAATATATAAACTGAAATAGTAGGGTGTTCCCTAGTTCTTTTTATGATTACCCTTTTCTTCATTGCAGACGATTTTTATTGCAGTGGGGAGACGTGATCATCAAAGATGACTCCGCAAAACGTGAAGAATATTTTTTTTCTCCGCGTCATTCCCTGAAGTCATTAGTTCTCTTTCCCTCAACAAAAATTCTGATGATAGAAAGGGAAAGAAGGAAAAAAAAAAAAGAAAAGAAAAACATATTGCAGCAGATGACTATTGGGATGTGGACGCTTTTCATTCCCTCATTTTATTCGTGAAAAATGGCAACCTATTTGCTTTAAATAAATTGCATGCGCATGTATGATTTATAATATTTATTTTTATTTTTCTGGGAGATTAGCAAATACGCGCGATTTTTTCGAACCATTAACTTCTACTTAGTCCTTAGCACATTTGATGATGAGTGGCTTTTCGAAGTCTGTTCAGAAACGAACTGAAAAGGCGTACAAAGGTCATTTTATCGATGCCAATAATGGAATATAAGATAATAAATGTAAATATGATAATAAGCTGAATTTTAAGAACTATTTAATACTATTTTTGGTTTTATATTAATTGTAAGGCAAGTGCCACTTAAAATTGACAGTTTAATTTGTATTCTCTGAAGAGTGAAAAGTTAGTTAAAAGCAAAGCCTCACGTTTCTTCAAATGGAATAAGGTTGATTCATCACAAATTAACCCAAATTGATGTAGTTCTTAAGAATAAAAAAAAGTGCTGAATGTTTATGTTTAAGCACTTTACTTAAATTTAGTATGATAAACAATTTACTGCAATATTTTTTTGAAAACGAAACATTTTTTGAAGGGAAAAACTTCTGGTAGATCGAACGAAATGTCCTCCACGTCACTAGACAGAAGTTCAAGATTACGAAATGAAAATATAGAAAAAAAAATGAAAAAACAAATATGACTTGCATATTTAATTATTTCATTAAATGTTATTAATAATATCTATCTAATTTATTTTTACCAAAATTGCTTATTCACATCTGTTTTACTTGAGAAAAAATTGTGAAAGGGATTGTATCTGCCAAGAGTAAATATTTTTTATTTCATTAAAAATTAATACACAGTTTTAACAAATTTATTTGTCAGAAGTATTACTGGATTCAATAGACAAAATGTGATGACAATAACATTCTATATATTAAGAGCATATAATAGTTGATCATATGCAGTTGTATATAATTATATAGCACAGTAAATATAGGTTATTACATATTTAAGATAAAATAAATTATGTGAAATAAGTTTATTTTTTATTTTTATAAGTAGCTAATCATCAGAAATATTACTCAAGTTAAATCATTCTGTATTATACATGAGCATGTACATTTAGAGTTTCATAAAATATATTTATTTTTATAGTTGTAAAAATAAATGTATTTTATGAAACCCCTTAATTTTTAATACTTATTTTATGAAACTTTTAAAAAACTTTTATTTTTCAATGTGTGTTCTTATTCCGTTTTTTCTGGAAAATGCAATTAGCGATTTTTGTTATATTAGAAACAAATAATGGTGCCATGGGTGTTAACGGGAAAGTTAATGGGTTTAATTAATTTCATATTTCAATAGATTTTAAAATAAAGCTCTTTAAACCAAGTTATACTTTGACTCAAAAAAGCAAAACCCTTGGCGGTACTCTGTGCGTTGTATCAGCAATTTTACTGGTTCAGAAAATTTTTCGTTTATATCTTAGACTCGGGATACTAAAGTGTTTATATTTTTCTTAAATGAGAGACAATTTCTGTTAGATTTTTTCTTAAGTGAAAGTAAATTTTTTTTCTTGGGAGAAAAATAAAATAATTATATTCATGGATATAAGGATTATTTCATTAATATATGGATCAAATTGTGCATGGATGGTGTGAAGTTTTTCAATTAATTTCTGAAGGTTTTAGAAACACTAATTAATTTGATATTTCTTAATTTATCGTAGATTAATGTAAATAATTTCTTTAATGTCGATTTATTTTATAGTGCATTATTGAATTAACTCATTTTAGCTCATAAGTTAAAGAAAATCTAAATTTATTATTTCAAAATTTATTTCAACTTATAAATTTAGAAATCTCACTCACATGAAGTAGACCATTGTGGCACTTGCTTTACACATAAAATTGATGGGAAAAAAATAATTATCTTTGGCAATGTCAAGAAGGACTACACTGAAATTGAATAGATCAGAACATATGATAATGTGTTTTATCAATTTATGTGATAAAAACAAATAAACGTAATTTACTGAGCAAATACGAAAATTCATAAGAACTAATAAACTTGATTTTATTATATTTCTGTTAAGAGTTAAAAAATTTTTAATTTATCATTAATACATATAAAAAATATCAGTTTAATCATAACATAATGATATGCTTGAAATACTCCATGCTTACATAATAAACGCATTAATTAACATAGTACCATAATATACACACAAATACCTTCATACATTATTACATAACAAAGATCTATACACACATAATCATATACTTACCATAAATAAAAATAAATTGCTTATACACATTGTTATACAATATATATATATATATATATATATATATATATATATATATATATATATATATATATATATATATATATATATATAATTCTGATATTTATTCTTTCTACATACTAATTATAATTAAAATTTTTCAACTTAGAGGAAACATTTATAATTTTAAAAATATATAGATAATAAAAAAAGTAGTTATATTATATGAGACACAACAAAACTTTAAAAAATATTTTATAAAATAGAATAAGACAATCAGACATGTAAAATTGATTGCATTGATTTTGCAGTTTATTTTTAATTGAGTACATTGCGTGTCCTCAATTTTAATATTTCGCAAATTCTCATTTGATTCACTGCATCAGCTTTTTGTGCACAGAAAAGGAAACATCTACTTATAAGAAAAATAAAACCTTAATAGAAAAGATAATTTTAAGTAGAAAGTAAACCCTTTTACTCTATTTTACTAAATATAATTCCCAAGTTTGGCTATTTAATCAGTTAATGAAACTAAAAATAAAAGATTTTCATTTCAAATTTAGATATGAATTTGAGCATTAATTTAAAGATTTTGCTTCCATTATTTTCTAAAATAAGGAAATATTTATTTCGTATTTAGAATGTTCTTATTCAGTACAGAACTTAAAAGAAAAAAGGTCCAGCTCTTTAAAGTAAATTGGGAAGTTCTGAATAATTAATTCATGATTACGTATTAAACAATCTTTTAATTAAAAGGGATATACATGTGGCTTTTTCTTTCTCTCCTCGGGACTAAAAAGAAAGAGAAATTAATTGCATACAATTTGACTGAACGATCAAGCAAATACTATAATTTCCGCAGTTCCAATTCGTGGTTGTTTACTCTTTAATGAATATTATTATGTCTAACTTTTCGCTACTTCTAAATCCCTTATTAGGTGACCGATCCTTAATTCACTGAAAATCCATGGTATGACACGCCCGATAAAGAAAATCTGTCTTCCTCGATGGTCACGACTTCATTTAAATAATAGTATTTTTTCTTCGAAAAACGTTAAGTTCCTTTTCATGCTGTACTTAAAAAGGGGTTGCAATAGCAACATTTATGTACGAAAATCAATGAAATAAGGAGAACCTCTCTAGCTTTAATATAAAATATTTCTATTACATGCTTAAAAAGATTTTTAAGTATATTTCTTTTATGTGATATACATTTAGTTGTTCTGCTCTGTTTCTTGAGGTATAATTTACAGATTAATTTTCATTGATTTATTCATATAAATTTGTATTATTTTTATAATGTAAAGTACATTTCTTGGTTCTAATTTTGATAAATGGTGTTACTTCTACAGTTTATGTATACCATTTTATTTCTTTAAATAAATAATACCAAGAATCAAGATTCTATAAAAGACCAAGAAATATATAATACCGAAAATAAACAGAGTTATGACTTAAAAAACATGAACTTTAAAAAGATTTTGTTTCACTCAATTCTTTATAATTTTGGTTCTGTTGTAAATTCAAATACATTTAATTATATAAATTAAGTAAAATTCTTCAGTTTTAATTGAAATAATAACAAGCATGATATAAAATTGTAAGTTCGTGTAGAAAAAGACCATTCATTTTTATACTATATTAATATGTTGGTTATACAAGTAACAGAATGTAACAATTTTAGAAGACAGATGTTAAAATGTTTTTGATGTTTCTGAAACAAGCTCGTGAATTATCTCGATGGTTGTAGTATTAACAAATAAAAATATTTAAAAATAAAATACTGAATAATTACTAAACATTTTATTACTTTTAAAATACTTTTTTTAAGTCACTTTTACATAAACTAGAATTAATGGGTTATTTTTTTTAAATATTTATTCGGTTTCACGTATTTATATTTTACATAAAACATCATATTACATTTTCTGTTTATTTCTTTAATTAATAGACAATTTTATCAATAAAAAGAAATTGTGAAATAATTTTTTATTTTGCATCAACAAGAATTATATTGTAAGTAAAATATTAAAAAATAAAATTTTCATCGAAATTTTATTTAAATTTTATTTTGAAGTTACAATAATAACTATAATTTCATATTAAAGTTTTCAATAAATAATAGAACAATTTATCCAACAATACATTCTTAATTCATTCTTTCAAGAAGTGTTATTGTAGTTATATATATATATATATATATATATATATATATATATATATATATATATATATATATATATATATATATATATCTTGTTTGGACTTTCCTTAATGCAGAAATGCTTAGTCTCTGCTTTGGACAGCACATTTGGTACATTGGTATTAACTAAAAAAGTTTGGTTAAGGGTTGTAGAGTGATTGGTTCGTCATCATACGATAGTGACCACTGGTAACAAATATTTCATCGTGTGTAAGTAGTATGGGTTACTGTACCAATCTCGGTCTCATTAATCGTATAAATGTTCTTAAAACTATATAAGTAATTTTTCTGAGTACTGATTACTCAGCAAATGTGCATTTCCAAATATCTAGAAAATTTAATCCATTCATATATCCAGTATAACTCATTTCTCCAATAAATACTATTTTTTGTTATTTGCATTTATTACTGGTTTAGCAAACATACGATGGTTAGTTGCATATGCTGATTCAAATTTAATGAAAAATATGAATTCTTCTAAATGAATATCTGATATATCTCTTAGAAATTTTAATAGTGATAAAACTAAGTATCTGATGAATTTCTGGTAAAAATTAAGAAATGTTACATTAATCCTTGTATTAATATACGAATGTTTTCTGATTTTTTCCTATTTCTTGTTTACTGAAAAATCTTAGCTATAGGTAAGAAACAAAAAACCTTGTGAGTATTGTTATTTATTGGCAAAGTTTTATTGTATTTTATTATTTATAATATTTGTAGATGCTCAAATGCAATGACGTAAGGAATAATTTTAGGAGAGAAATTCAAAATATTTCCAAATATCATATCTAGTAGGTGGAATTCATGGCTAACATTAATACTTTCTTTGTATGGAAATTACTTACTTAAGCCAATGGCAGTCAACTAACACCTGATGTCCAGTGTAATAGGAGATTCAAATTTTTATGAGTAGATATGTCTTTTGTTTTGCTGAAGTATTCTTTATATCATAACACAGCACAAAAATATTTTTAAACAATATATACATTTTTATCTACATTAAAAGCATAGTGAAGTATTTTTTAGTTATCAAAGTTGAAATACGAGAGAGGTTTTACTGAGATTTTTGCATTTAAAAACTAAGTTTATAAGCTGAAATAAAAAAAGGAATATAATGATTGTAAATAATCATTATGTACGTATATTGTTAAGCTAATAATGCGAATTTTACAGCAATAAATGTAATGCAAAGTTTTCTATGCGATGTATATTTTATACAATACATTAAAAAACATTCTTTGACTGATTACTGTATTTGAAATAAAAATGTAAATTTAAAATTACGTTAAAAATATTAAGTTAGTCAAAAGAGATTTGAAATAAAAATTTTGTTGGATTGTAATAAAAAATACAATTCATTTAAAAAAAATCAACAAATTGTCACTTGAGAATTTGATAGAAATAAATGAGGGAAAACGAGAACTAATTCTAATTTTCGATTGATTCATAATTCGTGGAATCATTGGATTAAATGCATTATAAATATTAATTGCAATAAATGTCTGTGTAAATATTTTTCAAAATTAAAGCTTCAAAATTTTTCTGTTAATAAAAAAAAAAAAAAAAGAATGAAGACACACTTTCCCATCAAATCACAAATTTCTCTTGTCACAGACAATTACCCAAGAATTTGAATAGAATGACATCACCACATTAAAATGAAGTCGCGAATCAAAACACAAACGACCGGCTTACATCGCATCATCGCGAACAAAAGCGACTTTTCAAAATTTACCAGATGGAAACCGAGTCAGGCCACCGCTAAAAAGAAAAAAAAAGTTAAAAAAGAAAATAAATAATACGTGGTTAGTTTCACTATAACTTAATCTATTATTTTTTATCTTTCTCCTCTATTTCTTCGATTAAAGTGACAAGAGTTGTGGGGGCGAGTTGCTGCTTCCGTCACCGAAATTGATGGTGATGTCATCGCCTAAAAGACCTTGGACCCTTCCTCGTTCGAGTAAAGCTCAGGCCTACTGTCTCGCCTCTCCTAAATGAGTAATTACCAAAGTAGTCCGAGCATGGCTGCGAGTCTCATATGGCCTTTTAGCGAGATGGGTCCATTCAAGTGCTCATACCCTCTCCTTAATCGGCAGATTATCCTCAATCGACTCTGGCTTGAATTAAGGTCTTTTCACACCAGACAGAGATCAGGCGAGATATTATCCTTTATATTTGTGGCTGGAATTCTGGTTACTTGATATCTCTGAATGCATAACATTTTTCTATATTTTGATTTAATAACAAATACATTACTTATTTTTTCATAGTGAAGAGGAAAATTCAATTATATTTCCTATTATTATTATTTGTTGAAAATAATAATAATAATAGGAAATCTAAATTAATCTTCAAATACAATTTTCAGTACTCTTGATATGATATATTTTAATTACTTGATACCTCAGAATGGATAACATTTTTCCACATTTTGATTTAATAACAAATGCTTTCCTTACTTAATTTTTCATAGTGAGGAGAAAAACTCAATTATATTTCCTATTATTATTTTTGGAAAATAATAACTATAGGAAATCTAAACTAAATAATCTTCTTTACTTAATTTTTCATAGTGAGGAGAAAAATTCAATTACATTTCCTATTATTATTTGTTGAAAATAACAATAATAGGAAATTTAAACAATCTTCAGAACTCTTGGTGTGTTATATTTTAGTTACTTGATACCTCAGAAGGATAACATTTTTTTACATTTTGATTTAATAACAAATGCTTTCCTTACTTAATTTTTCATTGCCAAGTTAAAAATTGTATTACATTTCCTATTATTATTTGTTGAAAATAATAATAATAGGAAATCTAAACAATCTTCAGTACTCTTAGTGTGTTATATTTTAGTTACTTGATACCTCAAAATGGATAACATTTTTTGATTTAATAACAAATGCTTTCCTTTCTTAATTTTTCATAGCCAAGTGAAAAATTCAATTACATTTCTTATTATTATTTGTTGAAAATAATAATAATAGGAAATCTAAATCAATCTTCAAAACAATCTTCAGTACTCTTGGTGTGTTATATATTATGTTATTATCCCCATAACAGTTGTTTATTATCCACGTCACTTTGATTGTATAAATACCCCATATTGTGCACTGAATGAGATTTTCATTATAAAATAAATTATCTGCTGTTTAGAATCTGCAGGAACAGTTACAAGTAAAATCAACTGAAGGAATAAAATACTTTTCCCATTTAATTTATGTATTACACTCTGCTTAAACAATTTCTTTTTCCTTTGTCAAATGTGTTTCAATTATTTTAAAATGTTTGGAAGCTTGTGACTTCAAAAAATATTTCGTGTCATTTTACCTGGATTGACTTTAATTTGATATAACTGTTCTATGATATTCCTGGCTTATTTTTGTGAATTGGATGAATTTTTTAATATATTTTATCATTATTCTGGTAAAATGAAATTCTTATTGCATGAAAATGATAAAAAAATAGTGAAAATATTCCACAAAATTTTTTATTTTGGTTATCCTAGTTAATAAGTCGTCTCTGGATGGTTTATAGAACACTGTTTCAACATCACATTTTCATAAGGTGTCTGAAAATAATGTAAGTAAAATTTCTTTTTTTTTTTATAAAATCCTCATTTTTCATAATTTTATTTATTTTTTATTATTAATCAATTTTATTTATTTATTTAGAAATATTATGACATCACAACTACGTCATCTTGATGATATTTTACAATCGTCAAAAAATTCAAAAATACGGCACAGAATTTGGCGGCATCTATGGCTGTAATTTTTTTAAATAATGGCGAGTTAAGATATTTTTGAATTACGCCTTTAGTAATTAATGTATTTTGTTGATGTTAATTTTTATATCTGCTTATATTTCATAAACACAATCATCATTTTTCCTATTGATTGCTCATTCTGCAGAACGTAAAGATGAACACAGGGTATAATTGGTTTTGAAGTAACTCTGTCATCAGTCCATTCGTACTGATGGAAATTCATCTATTTCTTAATATATAGTAAAGTCCATATTCTATACACAATTATTTCCTTAATTTGTTGAAGAAAAAAAGATGATTTTCATAACCTTTGATAAGTTGAGAAGATTTTCGTGAAATGGTGAACATTAATTGTTCTAAAGCGAGGTAATATAATTATAATTGCAATGAATACTATCTAAAAATCACTGATAGTAATAAGGTAATTTTATTTCAAACTCTTATAATTTTTCTTTTATGAAATAACTTTGTAAAGTATCCAAAAGTTATGTCTGTTTTCAATATAATTGTGAAAGATTTACTAAATCAAGAAACATAAAGCTGAAAACATGGATATTTGATCGCTTTCAAAAAAATCAGAGAGCTCATCGAAAGCTCTGATTGCTTTGTATCTATGACTTATGATGGATAGCTTATCATAATTCTTATTTAATGGACATTTTCTGAAACAGTTAAGAATTTATACATATTTTGCTTAAAAGGTTTGAAATATTTTATTATCCAACTATAATATTCGTATTAATTGTAATGATATACAAATTAACGTAACATTTTCAATACACATTCCAAACTTTTCTATTTATTGCTATGGAAGGGAAAAAAATTTTACAAATAAAGAATTCGCATTTGCGTGCTTGTATTGCTTATCATAACCGAATCTTGAATTCGACCCCACTGAACCAGCACTTAAAACAGCGATGACACATCCAGACCTAGAATCGTGTCGTAAAGATAGTGTCTCCCCTCCTTATAAAACATTTTTACGATCTGTTTACAATATGCAATTTTACAATGACTTCATAAAAACACTTCATCGCTATATCCGATTTCATGCTAGCATGGCGCTCAGAAATTGTGAGTTCTTCTTAATTCACTTGAGTTTCTCAGTTATCTTTTCTGATGACTCACATCTAAGTAAATACGTGTAAACATAATATTTTGTGGTTTCAGGAAATTGTTTTCTCTGCCACTATTTTTCTTATTTAATGACCTCCGTAGTGGATCTTTTCTTCATATGCGGAAGTACTCTATTGTTGCAATTGAAACTGCAAATTGTTTGTAATAAGGATGTAATAATGAGGCTGTAAATGTGGAATGAAAAAGAAGCGAAACAATGCCATTTCGAAATATAGTCTTATTTACCGTTTTTGTTAAACTTCTGATAAAATGTTATCTTGAGAACTTTTTTTGGAGACATAAAATATTTTTTTTATGTATAAAAAGTGAATGTAGATAAAAAATAGAAACTTTTTGATTGTTTAAACTGTATAAATAGTTCATCTGAAACGGAACTGTATTTGCAATAAGAGAAAAAAACTGAAGTCACAATTCATAGATAATAAAATTCGTCACAGAAACCTGTGAAAACGTTGTGTCATTTGTGATTAGAAATGAAATATTGGAAAATATAGATTATCTTATTTACACATTTTAACTACTTATATCTCACATCATATTTATAGTACTGAAAAAAATTAGTCATTTGAGATGCAAGTATCTAATTTTTATTTATCAAAGTTAATCAATTTTTTTATGATTGTATTATTGCATGTATTAAATATTTGCATGTATATAATAAAGGCTCACCTCTGGTAGTTGTATATAATTTCAATTTTATGTATATATGATAATATATTACATAAAAATATGCATAATATAGCTTATTACATTTAAATTAAATAAGACATGTAAAGAGTGATGAACTCTATATAACAAATTAAATCCTCCTAACTTTCGGAAGGTATGTTTTGTGAAATAAGCATCACTCTAGCAAAGGAAATGACTCTGGTTCAGTCCTCAGCCAGGACAAAATTTAAATTATCATGAGTGCAATATGGTCTGGAGAAAACTTCCTCTTCCTCCAGATCAATGTAAAAATTAAAGCATTGGATTTTCTGGTGGCGCCATCTATCGGAGGAGTTTATAACAAAGTCGTACTTTTACCTTCGTGGAGCTCTGGTTAAACGAACGCTCCTTACTGACTAAAATTCACATAGCAAACGGCATAGCGATCTTGGCTTGTCTAAGTGTCATGAGTAATACTCATGTGAAATAATAGATAAATTATTCTCTCTATTTTTGTATCTGTGAAACTGTGGAATTTCAGAAGAAAAGCTTCATAAAAATTATTTTTTTATTCCTTTATATTCTGATATTTTTATATTTTAATACTTTTTTTTTATCTGTTCTCAAAATCAAAAAATTTCCCATGAGAAAACAGATACATGTAAATAGAATTGATATTTATGAATTCATATTTTTTCAATATTTTTATTTTAAATGTGAGTAATATCGGTAAATCTTCAAATAGTTTTTTTACTATTTGGAATCATTTTTTAAATTATTTCGTTTCTGTTTTCCAGAGAACAAGCAATTAGCCTGTACCTGAAATAAACACTAATTAACATGAACACTGCTTTTTTTATAAACGAAATCATATTTTATCATTCGACATATCTTATTTTTAATTACTATGTATTTTAATATCATATTATTTGTTCTTATTAATGGAGAAATGCTTTATTTTTTAATTTACTTTCATATAAAATTATGTGCAGAAAAAAGAAAGGTACCGATATTTTTATCACTTTTTTTTATCAGCTAGAGAAAAATAGAACATATTATCAGACACTTTTTCATTAATATTGAGATTATAATTTATATTAAACAATTTCTTTTTTAGTAAAAGAATTTTAATTTTTATCTGAAATTGATTGGCATTTGATTAAAATCCTTGTTTAGAAAGGAATTTAAGTAATTTAATCTTTAATTTCTTGCTTTCACCATCAATTTAAATAATCACATAACATTATTCCTTTCTAATACCATTCCTTTACGAAGAAATAATAAAGTACTTAAGAAATTGGGTATATATATATTAAAATTATAGAATCAACATTCATAATATTAGAGAAAAAATTTTGTATTACAATTAAATTAAGCAGCTCTAATCTTTTAACATTTTTTTGACATGTAAGTACTTGTATCATCATTCGTCTAGTCCCCTATGTTGGAGGTCAGACGCTTCTTCCGTATCTTTTGAAGTGTTAAGATGGCATAATGAGGAGTTATATTTAACGAGACTCAATTTCATTTCTAGTTATCATTTTTCATCATTCCTTTTTCTACGTTTCATTGAGTCTCATTGTTTCATTATGATTTATGACGGATTCACTCATACGTCTTTCCATTGAGCGCAAGAGAGAGACAACACATACTCATGTGTTGTCTCTCTAGTGGGAAATGATTCTGCTAACAAGTCGTATTTAGTTTTCGGCAGGTGAAAAAGATAAGTGATTGTTTAAAAAAAAAATATGGTAAAATGTTTGAAACTGAGATGTGTTCTTATGATTAATAGTATATTTGAATGATTTCCTTTATATAGGATGAAACTGGTTGGTTAAATTTAAAAATATACAGTGCCACACAAATTGAGGTTAAAAAGTTTAAAATGGTGAAAGCTGATATGCAATCGACCCTCGTTTTTGAGGACTTCTAATTTATGGTTATTCACGATTTTACGAAGTAGTGGTTGATCTCTAACATATTCTCCTAAACCTAATTGAAAATTTTAATTCGTAATTACTATGTAAATTTTGAAAAATCTGTTTTTTCGAACTCATTTACGTCATTTTTTGATAAATCTTTCCTGTTTATGTCATTTTAATTTTTCCAATTTCTTTTAATTAACTGTTGAAAAATTTAGACCTTTGTGGCCAATCATAAAACTCCAAAATTGTGGATAATTAACTCAACTTAACTCCGCTGCTAGTGCTGAAATCCTGAATATTTTGAAGCAATTCAAGCTGCATTTCTGGCACCTAATCTAGCTGTTATCAAACATTCTGTGCATCAGTGTGTAAATATCATACATTTTATGCATCAGAGTGTAAATATCATACATCCTCATCAGTAACTTCAAGTTCAAATGTTGTACATTCTTTTGGGAAAAATGATCATGCCTTGGAATCATCTTATGAAATTGACTCTCTGTAGGCAATGGACTTGTCAATCTATACTTGGAATGATGTTGTAGAAGAAATGATATCTAGGTCATTTTGGTATATATATGCAGGCCTTACTAAAAATACCACTGTTAGTAAACAAAGCCAAGAACATTTACATGACAACCCGAATAAAATGGAGTCACTCATCCATAACTTCGACAAAGAAGCCACTGCTGCCCGAAATTCTATTCATGGACTTTTTGAATGTGGACTCACGAGGAATTTATAATAAGCATCGAATGACTAAATGACTGAGACTATAATAAATGAAAGTGAAAGTGAATGTTCAGATATCTAAGAATGGTAATTTAAAATAAAATGTTGCCGCAATTGTCTGAAAAACAAATAGATAAATGGCTAATAAGTTTGAAGTACTTTTTTGACAAAAGCAATAGTAAAATACTTTCGTACACCAAAAGATGTATTCATAAAATTGTAGTTCTGTAATAGAAAAAAATTACTAGTTTGTCAGATTTTTCCTTAATAAAATAAAAGTTAAATTTTTTATGGATGAATTTTATTTTGCATGTATTTTTCTTAACGAGTGAACATTAAAGATTTTTCCTAATTGCAATTTACTTAAGTAAATAAAGCAGTTTAACAAAAAAAAATGTTGTTTTAACTTATACAAAAATAGTTTAAAGAATGGTTTTATCTCCAATATAATTTTAATTTTTCTTTTTTTATGTATTTTCTATTTCACAAGAATTCTTTTACCTATATTTTCATATTCGTGAAAATAAAAGTCTACTATACAAAGTTGTAAAGTTTTATAATTTCTATGTATGATAAATCTATTGCGAAAATTTGTGATTAACTGGTATAGATTAAATGTTTTCTCAATAAGAAAACATATATAAAGTTTAGTAGTTTTTAATTTAATTAGTAAAGCTACGACATAAGTTGAAAATCTTACATTAAGAAAAATGGGCTAATTTTACTCCATTTCAAAAAACTTTTTTTTAATTAAAAAAAATCATTTTTACATTTTTTATTATTTATTAAATCTTTTTCTCTTAACTCGTACATCTAACTTTTTCTGAGAGTACATAAGATTAAAATTTTATATAGTTTTTATCCTCATATGTTTATTTAAAATTACTTAATTGTATTTAATAATGTATTTTAATCCTTTATAATCATTAAAATGATTACTTATGCATTAAAGTATCTTGTAAATTGATAAATAATATATTATATAAAATTATAAAATAGAAAAATGGAATATTTTTATTATTTTGTGAATAAAAGTTGTAATTTACTTTAGTTATTCTATTTTTCTTATTTTCTAACATTAACGCACATGTGTAATTTACTTTAGTTATTCTATTTTTCTTATTTTCTAACATTAACGCACATGTATTTATATGCATATATCTATTCATATATATAGAGTAAAAAAAATATTTTAATTTTCACAAATGTCAAATTCAAGGAAACAGAGTGCATTATAAATTATTTTCATCACATTTACTATTATTCAAAACATTCATCATTAAAGTTTTATTAACCAATTATATCAGTTAAGCTATAATTTGATTAGAAAATGAATTAATTGTGTTGTTTAATATAAATTATTTTAACGATATATTTGATATTTATTCACTAAAAGAATTTAATCAATATTTCTAGAGAATCAAATATAATTTCTTTATTTAATTACAAAAAACATTCATATCCCTAAAATGCATTATTTATATATTATTGTATCGATATTTATTAAAATGATCTGATGGAATAAAATAAACTATTTTTATTATTTCGACTATTAATTATTAAACTGAAAGAGCAAATTTAAGAATAATTTTCTACAAATTATTTATTTTTGAAAATAATGTAAGAAAAATCCTCTAAATAAAAATCACAAAATCATGTTCAACTAAAATAACAAAAAGTGAAATATACTATCAAATATGTTTATTATTATCATTATCATTTTCCTGATGGTTGAAAACGCTTAGAACTGTATAGATTTAACGTAACAGTTAATTTGTTGACGCATTCAGCCAGAAACAATACTTATATTCTTGAATATTCTTTTTATTCTTATGGTATTTTATTCTTCGTAATGATATATTGTATTTATTACAAAAATGATTCATTTGGTTTCTATTGCTTTCATTAATTTTTTTTATTGTTTATAGTAGATTTTTATTACATAATATAAAAACAAAATAAGTTTGAAAGCTTTAAATAAAAAAAAGGTTTCTAAAATATATCGATTGAAAAAGATAAATGTTTCTAAAAGATATCGATTGAAAAATCAAAAAGCTAATATTATTTATTCTGAACACGTCTAGAGTAATATATTGTGTTGACAAAAGTGTGTAGGCGTATAACCGGAAAGAGTAGGTTCTTCTTTCCGAATGTTTTCTTTCTAAGCTTAGAACTGCAGTAAAAAAGCATTTATCAATAAAAGGGTAAAAACACTTTCCATAAACTTTTCACACAGCTGTCTATAATTCACTTCAAAAATGTCTCATAATTTATTGCTAAGCATTTTATATTTCAATGCAAAAATGTAAAGTAACTTTCGAATCGAATAAAAATATTGTAACGAAATATTTTATATTTGATATTTAAAAATATTGTACAGAATATTTTTGAAGTAATTCTTAAGGGCAGCAGGAAAAATATTTTTGAGGTAATTAATAAAAGAATTTATTGATAAGCTAAAGAAATGAAAAATTACAATTACATAATATTGTGGATTTAAATGCAGTCACAATTAATATTTCAATATTTAATTATTAAAATGTACGAAAAAAATCATATTTATTTTCTATGTTTCAAATAAATTTAAATATTTATGTAAAATCATAATAAACTTATTATAATGAGCAATTAAGCGACGGAGAATTTTATTAAAGATATTTTAATGCTGTAATTTTATAAATAAAGAAAATATTTATTAAATAATTTAAAAAAGAAAATATTATTTATTTGAATAATTTTTCATTGAATTATTAAAATAATAATATTATTAGAAGTTTAAATAATTCTGATATTAATAAAATGATTTTTAAAGATGACATTAAATAAAAAAGCATTTTTGATTAATAAAGATTTTATTTAAATGATAAACTAATGTTCTTTTTACTGAGCGTCACCCAAACTAAAGTCATTACGCTGTATTTTGAAAAATTTTTATAGGAAATTTTTTCACAATTATTTTTTGTTCAATTTTCAGTTACATTATTTAATGTGTCCTTGTCTGAAGGTACTTGAATAAAATCAAAACTGTATAAAGAATAATCTTCCTCTAAAGATTTAAAATACTGGAATCAAAAAAGAACGACAGAAATTCAAATTTCTAATCATAAAATTTTTTAAAGATCAGGAAGATTCTAGAATTTATATCCAGCTTTATAAAACATGCATTTCTTGTAAAGTACTTTAAACTCCTTTCCATCTCAATTCACTAACTGGCTTAGAGGGTGGATTCATGGACCTACTTTCAATTACAAAACCGACTAATTAAGTGGAATAAAAAAAAGTGAGCTTCATCTGAGTGATTAAATCACATAAATCTTGTTAATGAATGAAAGGATGACCGTAACGTATCTTTCAAACCGGTCCATTTTCTTAATACCAAAACTACCGAGAACTCATCTGAAGCGGTTTTCCTCTTTACGTCACTTCAATCGTTGTTATTCCAATAAAAAAATCTCGGCTAGTCAGGATTATTATATTAATCAGATTATTACTTTTAACTGAGAGCGAAAGACTAGATGAATAATCAATTAATAGATGAAATGTAGGACGAATTTTACATTTCTTTAGCAATGTTTGTGTTTTAATTTTTCGCTGGAAGTTACGTGACTCGGTTCTCAATGATGTCAATCGTATGTTTTGTAGGAGTTTTGAATGAAATGAAAAGGAATTATTTATTTCAAATCGATCAATTTTAATTTATATATCCTCAATGAATTTCAAGGAATATTCACATTAATGGCAATTATAATGAAATGTTTTGTACATAATTTTAAATTTATGTTATATTAATGTGTAATTATGGAAGTTTTTTGGTAAAATATTCTTTGAAATGAAAAAAAAAAGAATTTTATAATATTTTTCGAGAAATATCTGTAATGAATAAAGAAATGAGAGAGAAACTTGCCTTACTAATCGTAATTTAATAATAAAATTAAAACAAGGTTTTTCTTGATATATGTAATTTTTTTTCCAGTTGTATAATGATTTATTCATAAGTATAAATATGTTTTCATATTTGATATATATATTCAAAAATGTCAACGAACAAGGTAAATTATAGTTTAAAATATTGAATATAAATTATTGAGGAAAATATATAATTTCAAGAATTTTAACTATAATCATGTGATATAAAAAAAGTTTTTTTTGAAAATATCTCTTTTTTACAAACTGCTTAACATAAAAAGTCTTTTTTGGCAAAATTCTATGTAAAAGCGTTCTGTAAATGATGTAGATTAATTCATATAAAATTGTACATTTAATTTTTTATTAAATTTTGTAAATAGTTCTTAAAAATGTATTTTGAAGAGGGAAAAGCTTTTAATTATTCATAAATATTTAAAGCTTTGTACACTTTTACTGTTTCATAATAATAGAAATATTCGGATGAATAATGAAACTTAATGATGTTATAATAAGAATAACTGTTTTATTATCTTTTAAATTGAGTCAACATTTAAATCGTTGGTGCTTTGAAGTAATGCTTCACTAGCTGATGGTCTCGTGTCTGCTTTAACTTGAGCTTTATGCTCATTTTCTTAATCAAAACTTTAAATAAGTCTACTTTCTTTGCAATTTTTGATCTAGAATCTAACTCATAATCCATTCTCCTATATCTTCTTCAGCACTAATTTCTGAACATCTAGGAATTTTCAAAATTTCTCTTCTATATCTTCTTCGGCACTAGCTTCTGAACATCTAGGAATTTTCAAAATTTCTCTTCTATATCTTCTTCGGCACTAGCTTCTGAACATCTAGAAAATTTCAAAAGAATATTTTTGAGTTCTTCAAGTGACACGTCATTCTCATTTTTCCCGCTTCTCTTACCTTTTCTTTTCTTGAGATTTTTCTCATTTTCCTTCTCTTCTTCAGTCTAATTTATTTTTCTGAACTTCTGAAAGTGATTCAGATAATCAGCGATTCATATAGACGGAGTTCGGATAATTGGATTTCTATTGTACTCTTGCAAATGTGACATATTTTATAGGTGTTCATATTGTATGTTTAATATATTGTTAAATGGGAAATATAACGCTTCTTATTTAAATTATGTACAGAAGCATGTGAAGTGTTATCTTACTGAGACACAAGTGAAATCAATGGCAAGAAAACTTTGTTATAATATGAAAACATATACATGCTTAATAACTAGAGAATTTCAAATCTTTTTTGTATTTAAACAGCCACAAAATTAATTGTTTATATTCGAGATAACTATGAAAGTATTATGCATACCATGAAAGAAAGCGAAATTTTATCATTACTTTTATATAAACCAACTTTATATGATTCCTTTTATCTTAAAAAAACTTGCACGTATTTACGTTGACCTTGAGATAAATCAACTGAAAATACTGTTTATAAGAGATAATGTACTTCAACGGCATTAAATGTACATTTTCAGACGTGACTGGCAAATGTACGATTACATTAACTCAAATATTTCCTCCAACACGCAGAAAAATGAGCTGAAAGGAAAAAATATGGACTGCATAATGCAATTGAATTAAGGAATATCAGTTTGGTTTAGTTACTCTATTTTTAATCTTAACTATATTTGTGTTGTTCTGGAAAAGAGTTAAATGTTAAATATTATAACCTACAAAATACTTTCATGTTTGAGTTTTATTTGGATTTTGAAAGAAGTAAATCTTTATAACTGATTAATGAAAAAAATTTTTTCTTAATAGTATGAATAATAGTCTATTCAAAGAAATTTGAAAAATTTAATCATTTTAAGAATGCAAGTTATTTCACTGTTAGGTTGAAATTTTATTAATAAAATTGAAAGTTAAAGCTATGTACTTTTACAGTCGTGTCGAGCTTAGATTTCTTTCGTAGATATCGTAGGATAAAGGCAAAATTATCCTTTTGATAAGGATTTTTATTCAGGGCTACATAAAATATTTCTTATGTTTATTTTTGAAAAATAACAATTAAATTCAATTCCATAGAATGCAAATGATTTTAAAACGTAAGGATCACATAAATCTTACTCTGAAATTTCATTTCCGAAGTCAGTATTAGGAAAGTAAAGCTGGCTTTTATGTATCTCTTTAAGAAGACACTTCAAAGAATATAAAAGATGGGGCCATATATATATATATATATATATATATATATATATATATATATATATATATATATATATATATATATATATATATATATATATATATATATATATATATATATTATTTGTCTTCGAACTTTTGAGTTATTCAAGTCGTAACCAAAATTAAATAGGAAATTATTCCACTGATTTTATAAAAATTATATTTCTTTCATTTTTTTATTTACTTTTTAAGAAATAATTTTTGAAAAAAAATTATAAAGTAATATTTTAAAATTAACTTACCTTTATTATTTTTAATATTATTACTTTGTGTATTGTATTACTAAATACTGCAAAATAATTTATTTGAGACGTTCATTTACCCTAACCTCTTGGACCAAATTAAAAATTGATAAAAAAATTATTTGATGTCTTCCAAATACATACTCAAGTGGATAAAATGTATTTTTTAGAAATATAAGAAAATAAATATTTTCATAGCAACAGATAATTCTTTTTCATAAATTTAAGGACAAATAATATTTTATGTTTTAATAAAAAATGTCTTTATCAGTATAAGAAATTTGAAGACCAGTCTCATATTAACGAAATAATGATTTTTTGGAATTACTTAAGTAAGAATTTTTCAGCTTATTTTTATTTGAAATTCCATTATTTATGTTTCAAACAATCATCGAACGTTCGTTAATGGTTGGAAGAGCAATTTCAAAGGGAAAATTTAAGACTAATAAATTTTTAATCACTCTAACTTAATATAATTTTGATAAATATTTTCGCTCAAGTCTCTGTTTTATCAAACTTTAGTTGATGGCAACAATTGTTTCAATGCACTTTAGTTAATTGTTGTCAAAAATGAGTGTTGATGATTAAAAGTAGTGCTTATTCGGCTATTTATTCTTGTAAGAATTTGATAAAAATGACACCCTATTTTTTAATTGTATTTTATCTTAGTATTTAAAACTACTTCTTGTGCTTTAGTAAGTTTCTATAGAAATTTTGTAATCAGCAAGACAACGTGTATCTATCTATTCATTTTTTGTTATACAATGACACAACTTTTTAAGGATTCTTGTGCAGTTTAAATTAATGGCAGCATATAGATTAGAAGTACACTAACATTTGATCGGAAATATAAAATAAAACATTTGATATTATTCCAAACATATATTTTACATCATTAATTCAAATCATTTTATTTCAATTAATATACTACAAAATGTTTTGGTCAAAAGTTATATAATCTCAGGAAAGGAAAATAACTTTAAATAAATATTATTTTAAAGTTTACAAAATCCTTAGATTTATTAACTTTATTTTTATTTTTAAAACCATAAATTTGCATTTTTAAATGTTTAAATAAAGAATTAAAAGTTAGAATGACGAAAATAATAATAATGATAATCTCAGATATGAAAATTGCTATAACGATTACATATTATAACCATTAAGAGAACTATACAACTAATGCATACAACTATAAATGTGAGAAACAATATAGAAAAGTTTAGTTAGTTTTTTATTTGCTACAATTGTTATAGGAAATGTTTCCATCATATCCTACTAGAATTTCACACATGGGTTCAGGCACGAAATCAAGACATACACTGAGTGAAACGGAAGTGCGTATGGTATGTATGTTCCATTATCTGACAAACCCAAACTATACCCTCCCTCCAATTTCGTTAGCTAAAAGTGGCAGCTGTCACTTAGGGTTTGTCAGAAAGCAAACGCATGCATGGCGCTTTTGAATGACAAATTCTTTGGCAAATACTGCCGGCTCCGTTTACATTATCTATATTTTTATCTCTGACTTCTATGATTGTGTTTGAAGAATATATCTAACTCCACTGACAGTCCGTTGATGTTGGTAACTGCTTACAGGATTGTGGGTGGACGCATATTTTTCTTGGAAGCAACTCGCAGACAGAAAATGAAGTATGATGTCATTTAATGTTTAGAGGGAGATGTCATTGTTTACACCACTGAAATATTTTTTTCTTTCCTAGAAGTAATTCAAAATGAGTAACAAAATTATTATGATGTAAAACAAGCAATTTTTTTAAAAAAATTAATCCCATTGTTTATGTTTTACTTGATATTTGTATAATACATCGAGATTGTGGTAAGATAATATGCGTTTTATCCGTTTCAGTTTTGTATTAATAAATATTTTTGTAAGAAATAAAATAATATTTAAACATGTAATGGCATGTGTATCATATATTCATGTGAATGCGTGTGTGTCATACATAATAATGTGACTGCGTGTGTGTCATATATAAAAATGTGACTACTTGTATGTCATATATAATAATGTGACTGCGTGTGTGTCATATATAATAATGTGACTGCGTGTGTTTCATGTATAATAATGTGACTGCATGTGTGTCATATATAATGATGTGACTGCATGTGTGTCATATATAATGATGTGACTGCATGTGTGTCATATATAGTGATGTGACTGCATGTGTGTCATATATAATGATGTGACTGCATTTGCGTAAATCTATATAGGGTACGATTTGAAAATAGCTTTTTCATTTTAATAATATCTTAGTTTTTTAAACTTAATAATAACTTAATTTTTATAAAACTTCTTGTATAACTCGAAAATGTTTACTGTTTAGAGCGAGATGTCACTGTATATACCTCTGAAATTTTTTCTTAGAAGTTATTCAAAATGTGTTTCAAAATTATTATGATGTAAAACAAGCAATTTAAAAAAAATTAATCATAATGTTTATGTTTTACATGATATTCATATAATATATCGAGATTGTGGTAAGATAATATGCGTTTCATTCGTTTCAGTTTTGTATTAATAAATATTTTTGTAAGAAATAAAATAATATTTAAACATGTAATGGCATGTGTATCATATATTCATGTGACTGCGTGTGTGTCATACATAATAATGTGACTGCGTGTGTGTCATATATAATAATGTGACTGCGTGTGTGTCATATATAATGATGTGACTGCATGTGTGTCATATATAATGATGTGACTGCATGTGTGTCATATATAATGATGTGACTGCATGTGTGTCATATATAATGATGTGACTGCATGTGTGTCATATATAGTGATGTGACTGCATTTGCGTAAATCTATATAAGGTACGATTTGAAAATAGCTTTTTCATTTTAATAATATCTTAGTTTTTTAAACTTAATAATAACTTAATTATTATAATATTTCTTGTATATCTCGAAAATGTTTACTGTTTAGAGGGAGATGTCACTGTATATACCTCTGAAAATTTTTCTTAGAAGTTATTCAAAATGTGTTTCAAAATTATTATATGTAAAACAAGCAATTAAAAAAAATTTAATCATAATGTTTATATTTTACATGATATTCATATAATATATCGAGATTGTGTTAAGATAATATGCGTTTTATTCGTTTCAGTTTTGTATTAATAAATATTTTTGTAAGAAATAAAATAATATTTAAACATGTAATGGCATGTGTGTCATATATTCATGTGACTGCGTGTGTGTCATATATAAAAATGTGACTGCGTGTGTGTCATATATAATGATGTGACTGAGTGTGTATCATATATAAAAATGTGACTGCGTGTGTTTCATGTATAATAATGTGACTGCGTATGTGTCATATATAATAATGACTGCATTTGCATAAATCTATATAGGGTACGATTTGAGAATAGCTTTTTCCTTTTAATAATATCTTAATTTTTTAAACTTAATAATAACTTAATTATTAAAATTTTTTGTATGTCTCGAAAAATTACGTTTTTGATTATTTCAGTTTTCTGGAAGGAAATATTAGCGCCATCTAGTGGGAGAGTATTACTTCATAAGGAGTTTCAATTAAAATTGTTAAAGCAATAGTGGTCCTCAAATTTTAAAATATAGTATACTAATTAATTTTTCTCTAGAAACACATAAATAAATTTCATTAAAATACTTCAGAATAGTTCACATGAAATACTTATTTAAAGTTTAACTGTACTTTCCCTATATATAGTATAGATTAATGTAAAATATAGATTATATATTAAAATAATTTATGTATATATTTCAGGAGTTTAAGATTAAAAAGTTTGACAATCATAACATATTCTATTTAAAATTCACTCTCATAAAAATAAATTTGAATTTGTTAATTAATGTAACTTTTAAAGTAAAACTAGTTATATATAACATTTTTTTTACACTGACAAAAATTTAATTTAATAAAATAATTTAATAGGAATTAATTTAATTTAATAAAAATATCATCTTATACACATAGCTCTTAATAGGATGTATATTTTCTAATTTTTAAAAAAAATTTTTAAAATCATGGAGGAAATAATAGATCTTAACTGCCTTGAAGTCATTGAGGAAATAAAATAGATGTATGGAAAGGCAATATTTCTCTTCATTTAATTTAAAGTTAATTTATTTTCTCTTCATTTGAACTAAATAATTTCTGGTCATAGAGAAATGATCAACGGCTTTCATCTTTCCTAATGCCATCTAAATTTCAGACTTATAGAAAATATGTCATTAAAGAAGAAATATTTTAGAGAACCTTTTCATGCTTTATCAAACACATCAGACAACTTGATTGCTCCATATTTTCCTTTTATGTCATAACTATCAATATGGAATCACTTCTTGTCTGTATGTAATATATGTGATATCGTACTTTTCCTTAATTAGTTCCGTTTTCTTGTTACTCAGTATTTGAATTTACAATTGATGCTGTAAGTGACAGGTATATAAAAGAATATTTTCAAAGAAAATAAAAAAATAATTCTGCAGATAGTTTATAGACTTATGTTTAATTTAAATATCCTAATGATGAGATATTATATTTTAATACAATTATCTTTTGGAACTTCACAATTATTTGACAAATATTTTTTGATGATAGTGAGAGTAATTGAGAAAAAAAAAATTCAAACATAATTTACAAATAATACTTTAAATAAAATTTAAAATTAATTTCCTGAGTATATCAGTGTTTAAAATATTTTTATAATTTTTTTTTCTGTAAATGGAAAAAGAAAAATGTTTTAATTTTGAGAATGCAAGTAGCATTTTAAATTAATTAACACATATTTACGGAAAGTATTCATATATAAGTAAAATTATAATGATTTCCTTATCAACATACTCAAAGTACAGATAAATTTAATAAATTTACGGTAATTTTTTGCCCCCCAACTTGTCTAGTTGTCAGCATGCCTGTCTACGGATAGGGAGGTCCTGAGTTCGAATCCCGATTCTGGTATGGATGTACTTTCTCTATCTGTCCTGTCTTTGTCCTTTCCATGTATGAATGGGATGTGAATGGTTGTCTACCCTATAAACGGGTACCTACGGCACCTGTGTACTGAAGAAGTCCGACTCCACACCATAATGTCGCCTAGCTGGCTAACGACAACAACATAATTATTTTTTGGAAACATTGTAAAATGACTTTAATATGAATTAATATTTCTAAATGATCTTTAAGAAAATAATAATATAAATATCTTATCAAATTTTTTAAAAAAGGTGTAATAATGATTAAATTTGAAATTAATTCAAAGCCAATTAAAAAATGTCAAGTATCTTAAAATTAATAGAGTTTATAATAATGAAAGGTGTAAATGAAAAAAAAAGGCAAAATTGAAAACAAAATAATTTAAGATTGCATTACTATTATGAGATTTTTAAAATTCACTAAAGCGTTTTTTTCTGAGGAAATTTCTTAATTAACTCTGACTAACTAGATAAATAAACAATTTGCTTAAGAAGAAATACTTTCGCTTCTAGAAGTAAAGAAAACAATATTAATGTGGAAATTGCGCTTAATTCATTCGCTCTTTCTAAAATTTAAATTTCTGTTTATGTGAATTAAATGATTCATTTCGCCATGAATGAATGAATGACCGAATATAAACTTGACGTAAGACGTCACATGAATCTTGAATAACAACACATGGCGGGGAGCGTCACGCAGTAAAAAATAGCACGTATCACGTGGTATCAAAACCTCGGTGTAATCTGGTTTGTTACCAGAAGATTCGTCAGCGATTGCAAAGTGATGTCTGCCGACGGATGTTGGGATAAACCGCAAGAGGGAATGCTTTATTTTGAAAATACAGAAGCAGACTTGGGTGTCTTCTTCAGGATGTAAGAGTCCATTTTTTAGTTGTTTCGTTTTCGCGAGCACGTGTTGTCTCTACTTTTCGTTCTATCAATTTATATACCTAGTGAATTTCATTACAATAAAAGTAACAGATAATCATGGATATTAGAGAATTGATTGGAATTGAAAGTAAGAAAAGACAAGAGATTTATTTACACATAGTGCTGTATCTTATCCATGAATCAGACAAATTACATTTATTTAGCTTCGATTAAATTCAAGTACTCCTGTAACTTTCGCTACTTCCTTTATACTATTGTTATTGCGATCGTTTTTTACAAGAAAAATCAATTTTAATATCAATTGTATATCCAGAGATATAAACAAGTACACAAATTAAAGTTTGAATATATGTTTTTGATTGTTTGTAGAGTTGACAAATTTGCAATAAAGTCCTTTGATTTGGTTACAGTTAATAATAACAATTCAAATTTATGAACATCGGTAGATAGTCTTTACGTTGTGGGTCAACCTTACAAAAAGTAAGATACTCTAACAATATTAAAGTTTTCTAATTACTTTAGAATTTCTAAGTACCTGAAAGTTCCGCCGAAACAGATTTGGATCTTGCTTACGGAAAATTCTAACAATTTCCATCGACACACGGAACTATTAGGTTGGGGAATAAGTTCGTAGCGTTTTTACCAAAGACTTTTATTTAAACAAAAAACAATAATCATATCAACAAGTTAATCAATTATATATTCGTTGTTGCTGTTTACAACCTCTTCCTACTTCTAGAGTAATTTGTTGACGCCGTTACGTCAAAAATCGCCTGGTCTGGTGTCAAAAATTTGTTGAGACAGTTTTTAAGGATATCTTTGTTATCGAAGGTAACGCCCTTCATATGGTTTGACAAGGAGCGGAAAAGATGGTAATCGGCCGGTGCACGGTCCGGAAAATACGGCGGATGCTGAGGACCTCCCATTTGAACTCTTGGAGTGCGGCTTTGATGACTTGTGCAACATAGGGCCTGGCGTTGTCGTGAAGGAATATGTTTCGACCATATGTCGCGCGATCAGGTCCTTTCAGTCGAATAGCCTCATTCACGCGGTGTAGCTGGGCAATGTAGAGCTCCTTGTTGACTGTGGTATTTTTTTCGAGCATTTCCCAATGCACCAAGAGGTCCTTAAAAACAGGCTCAACAATTTCTTTGACACCAGACCAGTCGATTTTCGGTGGAACGGCACCAACAATTTGGTTGAGAGGTGGGAAGAGGTTGTAAACAGCAACGGCGAATATATAATTGATTAATTTATAGATATAATTATTGTTTTTTGTCTAAATAAAAGTCTTTGGTAAAAACGTCTCGAACTTATTCCCCAACCTAATATATTTGATTCATAAATAAATGATTTGTATCATTGATCTGTGTATACTATATCTTTTCTGCAAAAATGAACATACTGAACTCGAGTGACCATAAATACTACATGAAAAACAAGATGATGCTCAAATTGAAAAGAATTATTCCATTCTGTAGAATTTCAAAAATGTTAAAGAACATGTTTTTATAAAATTTTTTGTTTATGCATATTATATACATTAAGCAAAATAGATATGCTGTGATTCAGAAATGTGGGAATTTATTGCTGAAGAAAGACTTAAACTTTTTTTTTTTAAATCACAATCTAGAATGGTTGGGCAATCGCCTAGAACGCCAAAACGAAGAAATTGCAAAATAAAGAAGATACATAATCTTTTAAAACCTGAATTTTTGCAGAATGGTTCATTACTAGGAATAAATCAAATTTACGTGTTTTTTTGTGAAATTTTTTTTATGTTGAACCTTAATATTAATAGTGAAAAATAAGTGAAATCGAATAAAAATTGCATATTTTCTGTACTTATTATATATCTTGCTTATAATTTTTAGGCTCAATAAGGCGTTAAAAATGTTCTTAGCTCAAGATAGAAATACTATTAAACACTCAAAATATTTTGAGGATTAAAATTTTTTTCTGACATTACATACGATTAAAAATATACACTTTATAAATACAATTCCGTTTGATTGTAAAATTCATTTGTGTATCTTAGAGATAACATTTTTAAAAACGATATCTTGAATTTTTTGTTTAAGGGGTTCATCAGATCTCAGAAGTTAACACATGTCATTCAGTGATATTTAGAATTAATTTCAATTTCAATGCATTAAATTCATAGAAATCATCTGATTTGAATTATTATATTGTTGAACAGGCAAAACTCTATAAAGCTAATTGAAAAATTTATTGAGTTGGTGTTTCATTATAGTTTAAGTAAAATTAATTTCCAGTTTGTAAATCGGTTGTAATCTAACAAGACATTTAACTATTTTCAATTGCATTTAATAAATTTAACTCTAAAACTAAGAAAACTGCGCAATTTATACATAAAAATTTCAATGATTATTATAAATCTAAAATCTTTTGCAATAAAAGCAAGCACCTTGAAGAAAGTGACTGTTTTTCTTGAAGTTAAATATGAATCTAATTCCTTCATCGATAGTAAAATTATTAAAACTTCAAGGTCATGGGATCCATCTACAGTACACTGAATGTTTAAGGCAATATTTAGTGAAATTGTTCACATGCTTCTATACTTCTAGGTAAGGTGCGATAAAGATCCCTAATCTCATCCTGTGATATATTCTGCCAGCCATTCGTTAATTGTTGTTCCAGATTTGCGATATTTTGCAGTGTCAGAATCTGACGGCCTACCATGTACCATTTTTATTTGTCGAAAATTCTGAATTAAAAAGGCTAAGTGTTGTATGATGTAGCAGCAGACTATACATCATACCAGGAGTAATAGCTGTACATCGTTATAAAACAAACGCTATTTGATACGATTTGTCCTAATTTCTCAATACGTGAATACAGAGGTCTTCTGATCCAAATGATAAGCGGAATCAGTCACTGAACACTATGTACCGATAGCAGTCACGAAGACTGACTGCAATATTACTGCAGACAACTTCGCCTGTTTTATAGAGTTAGACACATGGTGAAAAGTCGATAAGAGTTTAATACATCTCCATCAAACTCCTTAAAATAAAGGAAGTATCCATGGACTGTATAGAAGAATATGAAGCACATGAACTGACATTGATGACATAGAGTCAGTTTGAGTTAATCATTTTATATTGCACTTTGCAAATCATTCTATTTATGCACTTTGGTTTTGCTAAGCTTTCATTTTTCCTATAAGATCTTTGCAGCAACCATTGATGACTACCTACGTACAGCTTTGTCAGCACGTTTAAAATGATACTTGATCGTTTTATTCATTCAGTGTCACCCATTCCTAGAATACGTCCACATTAGAAGTAATGCATTTGGCTCCTGACTTCTACAGAGCTACAATGACATCATTCTTTGTATTCCCAGGAAGTATCTTCGTTGTATCTCTTAAGATAATAATAAAGGATAAAACTTCGAAGACTGTCCTTGATTTTGTACTACGCGAGATGCTCAGTAGAAATGCATGCTATGACAGGGATTAACATTCACTGGCATTAAAAACTAATCATTTGCATCAAACTCCTTAAAATAAAGGAAGTATCCATGGACTGTATGGAAGAATTTGAAGCACATTAACTGACACAGATGACATAGAGTCAGTTTGAGTCAATCATTCTATCTTATCTAGCATTTATGCACTTTGGTTTTGCTTAGCTTTCATTTCCCCGAAAAGATCTTTGCAGCAACCATTGATGACTACCTACGTACAGCTTTGTCAGCACGTTTAAAATGATACTTGATCGGTTTATCCATTCAGTTTCACCCATTCCTAGAATACGTCCACATTAGAAGTAATGCCCCTGGCCTACAGACTTCTGTCAGCACGCTTACAATGACACTCGATTCGGTTTGTATTCCCAGGCAGTTTCACCCATTCGTAGAATACGTCCACATTAAGATAATGCATTTGGCTCCTGACTTCTACAGAGCTACAATGACATCATTCTTTGTATTCCCAGGAAGTATCTTCGTTGTATCTCTTAAGATAATAATAAAGGATAAAACTTCGAAGACTGTTCTTGATTTTGTACTACGCGAGATGCTCAGTAGAAATGCATACTATGACAGGGATTAACTTTCTCTGACATTAAAAAAACTTGCATATTTCGTTTACAAAAATTTGCAGCTGAAATTTCGAAATAATCGAATCCTTTTTCATAAAAGTTTTACAAAAACTTCAAATTTTAATGATGTTTGATTTAGTTTTCAATAAAAGAAAAGGCAAATATTCACTGAATTGCAAAAAGCAAAGTTTTTATTTTAACAAGATATTCATATGATATAACGGATTCAGAAAATAGGTTAGGATATCCATAATCAGTTTAGCAAAGATTTTCAGATCATAAACTCGATAAAATTTTTATGTGAAAACTCTTGGCACTAAAAGCAATAAAACATTTCATCTCTAGTAACAGTGACTTTTCTTCAGAATATTAAAAGCGTTGATCTTATAGTAATGTTTAGTTTTTAAAAGGATGTGAAATAATTCAATGTGAAATAATTCAAATATGTGTGGCTTCTTCTTGCTTGTATCAGATTTTCAAATCGTAACTTGGAAATAAAAATGCAGTAGATTCCTTACGGTGATTGAGATATATCAATATTGGTTCAATTCTGATGTTGTTTGAGCTATTTATATAATGAGCTGTCTTGTACAATAAATTGAGTATAACGCAAACAACTAATCTTCTTGAAAAAGTATCAGTAGAAAAAGTATTTTTTTACCAAAAAGCTTAAATGAATTGGGTAAAGATCATTGTGCAACGTACAGTTCTTGAGATAAGCTCTTTTTTATAGCACTTTACTGACAGTAAAATTGACAAAATTCACTAAACATCAGAATTTTTAAAGGATCTTACTCTATTGTAAATCTAGACCCATATAATACATAAGAATTCTATGATTTTAAATTAGTTTTATCTGTCAGAATAGACAATAGATTTAATATGTGATAACGTCACAACGTTTCGTATAATAAACTATTGTATAATCTTATTATTCTGTCTCTAAGATTTCTTCCCTATATATAATCTTATTTTAATGTTAGGAAGTCTATTATTACCCCTTTCACGTAATTTCTGTGAAATTAAAATTATCAGTATCTTAGAATATAGATGTATTTATGAAAGATTATCACAAATACATAATTGAATTTTCTTATAGTAATAAAACTTTAAGGTTTTATATAGTTTTTTATTTTTCATGATGCAGGAATAATTATTTACTATCAAAAACTAAATTTTCTTGGGTATAATTCAGGGATATGAAATAATATACTTGAATGAAGAAAATTCTGCTATTTTAATTTACAAAATTTTACAATTTTTTCTTAATTTGAACTTTTAGTAACGGAAAATTTAATCTTGTTAAAAGCAAACATACACGTAAGTTCAACTTTAATTTAAATATAAAATATATTGTGTTAATTTAAATTATTATTTACATAATTCGAGAATGTTAATTTTTATACTAGCTTAATGAATGAAACTTTATGGAGATCAAAATAGCATTTTGCGTAAATATGGTATTTAAATTAGTATACTGAAATTTTATTAAAAATACTTATAGAATAAATATTATAGTTAATCTTCAAGATTTTACAAAATAAAAATATGCAATCAGTAGTAATTGCAATCATAAATAGTAGATGGCAGCACATTATATCTGAATCTCATAAAATTTCTGTTACATATGTTAAAAGTTATCGATGAGAGAGAGAGAGGTAAATTTAATCATATAAATTTCTTGTATGATATTGAAAGAAAATATTTATGATTTATTTAATTTTACAGCGAAGTTTTGGTTTCTCTTATTAAGAATAATTTTGAAGATTTTTATTGCACATTTTATAATTAAAACTCATTTTGTTATAAAATTAAATACATTTTAGGAAACATGTACCTAAAATTGTTTCTTATATTTGCTGGGAACTTATACTGATTATTCATTTTTTAAATTAATATTAGTATATTTATTTTTATAGCATAGATGTAAATATTAAGTTATATGATACAATCAACAAAAACTAGATTGTTTTTCTGTCTTCGTACAGACAAAGTGCATGATCAAACAAATTTCAACATGTATCATTAAATTATCTTTCATTAAGTACTGTTGATATTTCATTAAGAAATTTTTATTCAGTTTGAAAACATATAAAGTTATCTAAAATTTTCAAAAGCATTTGTTTGTCGAATTATTTTTAAAAATCAAGTAAATAGTGCTAAAAAGTATTAACAGATAGCGACCCTAAAAATGTTTTTATACTTTTTAAAAGATTTATTAAAAAACTTGGTAAAATTTTCTTTTAAATTATTGAATATTATTTTAAAATATTTTATTTATTTATTTTGAAACATTTATAAGATTAATAACTTAGGCTTATCTCTCTTATTACAATAGTCAAAATATTATTTAATGAAAATCATTTTTAATGAATTATCTAAAATGAATAAGAATGAAAATGAACAAATGGTAAAGTAGATGGCGCCATAAGTCAAAAAAGAAATTTTATTTTTTTAAACTTAAAAGAACTTTCTTAAAAATATTAATATAAGTAATAAGTCTTTTTTCTCGTAAACATACTTAATTCGTTTTATAATTAAACACGCGTGAATATTTCTTTTATATTATTGATTTTTCTTTCATGGTAAGCTAATTATTTGTGATTTTATTTCATGAATTCTTTTAAAATTAAATATAATGTTTTTCTGGTATTTAATAATTTTCAAACAAAAAATATTTTAACAGCCTGATAATATTGATTATTTGTTAAAAAATGATAATGTTTAACAGGAAATTTTAACAGATTGATAATAATAGAATGTGCACCAACGAAAATTCTCGATTGATAATTACCTAGGATGAATTAATTTGCCTTGGCTGACTTTGGATAATTAAAGAACATACCAAGGCAAATTATTTAATCCGAGGTGGGAAATTAATTCATACCTAGGATGAATTAATTTGTCTATTAATAACAAAATATGCTACATTTCTAATAAATCACTAATTAAATTAAAAAGTCAAAGTGTTTAATTTGAGTCAATATTTAATCTTATTAAAATAATCCCATATGATGAAGATTGAACATTTTAATAATTTCAGTATTTAAATTTTTGTGAATTTAAAGGGAAACCTCATTTAAGATCGAGTAATATTCATCCAGTCATCTCTTCAATAGTTATTTTTAATTTTTCAGTGCAAACGAAAAATATTGTCTGTATGTTGTTCCAGAGGTTCTCACAGTAGTATTTAAATAGGATCAATAATGACAAAACCCTGTGGGTAAAATAATAATAAAAAAATGTTTTATCGAAATTATATAATTTTTTTGCATAAAAATATGAATAACAATAAGAGCTTGCGTTATTTTGCTCATTTTTTATCAATATCTCTCTACTTACACAAAATTAATATTTCTTTAGTAACATTTCTACTTGTATATTTCTATTTGCGCTAATATCTATTGCTACTTGCACAAAATTAACATTTCTTTAGTAATATTTCTACTTGCGCAAAATTAATATTTCTCTAGTAATATTTCTCTACTTGCACAAAATTAATATTTCTCTAGTAATATTTCTACCTGCACAAAATTTGTATTTATTAACTTCAATGGCTTTGCTTCTTTTTTTTTTAATCACAAATTACTTTTATTCATCCAATGATTTCTTCCATTCTTGTATTCATTTAAAAATGATTTCTTGTGTTCATCTAAAATTATAATACTTCTTTGCATTCCACTGTTTCACGAGAGATACGAACTTTTCTTTCAATATATTAAACTTGTGACTTCATTTGTCTTGCCATTTGTTTTGATAAATGTTATTTCAATATCATCTTCCATATTTCAAATTTCTATGAAATCAACTTCTTTTTGACCAAATTAGAATCGAAACGTAAAATTTTTCAATCTTTTTTTATCTAATTTTCTTTGCTCATAATTTTAATAAGGAAAATTTTAATATATTCTTGATTCTTCTTGATATTATGCTGTTGTCTTGATGTTATGTATTCTGTATTGCTGTCTGATATTACGTCATGCTTCATGTATGCATTTATTAACCATTATTATTTGGTAGAATATTAAGGAATATAATATCTTCCTCGATTTCATATCTATTTTATTTCTTTGACGAAGAGGAATCAAAACACATAAAGGCCCCACTACAAAATACTGGAAAATTTTGGAGATCAGAAATTACCAGTTAATGTTACACGGTTCTTTGGATGATACGTTGAAGACATTTGATATCTGAAGTGCTCAGAAATTAAATTTCCGAAATTTCTTACGAAGTTTTGGATCGAATATTAGAGCTTATTTAGTGTAAATAATTGACAGATTGTTTCTCAAGTTGGAATGAAACTTTGTATGTAAATATTTAAACACTTTGCAATACCGTTTAAGAGACAACTTGTGACAGGAAACATGATTTTTTTGCATCATTAATTTTACAGAACATTTAAACAAATCATCATGAGAACATATTTATTTACAGTGTTACATCAAAATTTTTAAGTAATCACTTTCGAAGTGTATCCCATTAGGTTTCAAAATAGAAAACCAATGATAATCCTTTTTGATAAGATTTTAATAAAGAATTTTTAATGTCAAAATCAAATTTATTATAGTAATGATTACTAATATTTAAAATGCTTTGCCTCCTTTCATTTTTACTTAATTTTTTTAGAAAATATTAATATTCTAATAATGCAATGAATCCTTCAAAAGGATCGGCTACTTTATCTTCTAGAGGAAGATAAGTTAGCGAAATTTCATTAAATTTCATCTAGAAAAGCAAAATTGTGTAGACTTCAGACACATTAGAAAGTAAAAAAGCAAATTTTTCATATACAATTTTTATTTATAAGAGCTCATTTTTCGGCGCGTTATAACCTGATATTTCTTACAATTAATTAGAAACCATGGAAAAGAATCCTATCTAAAGAATCAAAGATTACTTTTTTATTTTTGTCAATAAAGAATAAATATTTATTGACAAAAATAAAAAAGTTAATCTTTGAGATAAGAAACATTTAAATTCTCACACCACTAATTGTTTTTAATTCTTCTAATCCTTTCAGATATAGTGAATTTCCAAATTTATCAATTACTCTTTTTATTTCCTGTTATTTAAAAAAGGAGGCAAATTCTTAGAAATAAAGTAGAAGAAAGTTCAAACTCTCTGTGATCCGTTTTCTTGAGTGCTGAATGATTGAAAACGGTTGAAATTCATCTTCAAATGAGGGAATTTCATGGTGAAAACTTAATGATTGATGAGGTGGTACTAAATTAGGTAAGAACTTTTTAACGATAGTAAGGCTGTACATCATAAGAAACCTAATAGGGGACACAACGTACGATTTGGTGAAGAAAATTAAGTAAAGTTGAAAGAAAACAGGCGTCATATGACAAAGATTGAGAAGTTATGGGAAGTTTGTCCTGAAAGCTTATGAATTATGCTGTACATAGGTGTTACTGGAATTTTAAAAATTGGAAAGTTAGGAGTATGCTGGGTACCGAAAATGCTGATTCGGGTACTAAAAAGCATACTTTAAGTCAATTATTCGATTTCCTTAGGGTGATACAACAAGGATATATGATGGGTTTTTTTAAACCAAGTTGTTACAAGTGGCTGAAGATGGGTTGCTTACATTGTACTTGAATCCAAGCATCAATCCAATAAATGACAGCTTTGAACATCAGCCCGGAAAATCATGTGTATTCTTTTCTGGGACACAAAAAAGGTGTCAACTTGTGAATTTTTTTCTTCAATCTGACACCAATATTTTTACGTCTAAAACTGAGATTTTAAAATCAGCACCGAGACATCGGAAACAAAAGATGTGTCATGATCCATTTTGCTTCATAACAATGCCCGTCTTCACATAACCAAACCATTTGGCACGGAACAACTTATCAGTTTCCATAATCTTGATCTAACACCTAGTGACTCTCATTTGTTACTGTATTTGAATGTGTTTCTGAGTGCTCTGCACCAAGATGGTTGTGACGATGTTAAAGCAATCGTATTGCAATGGTATTTACTCTCGCACTGTATTTACTACCTGATCATTTTTTGTGACCTAATTAAATTACAAAGTTCTTTCTGCTGGTTCTTTTGTGCATTTCCTACTCCCACTTCCCTTCTACGAAATTGTTGTTTTACTAGTACGCATTCCAGTACCTAACCGTGAGTTGGGTTCTACTAGTTAGGTAGAAGCAGCTGGATGTTTGTTTTAGTAATTTAGAAGAAGAAACCCAGTAGAAAGCCCCAATATTTGACTTGCCAACTCCAAATGTATTGTTTTATTTGGAGGACACTGCGACCATGATTATTTTTAGGTGCCCCAGCCGTCTTTTGTGAAAACGACGGATCTTTGGTCAAGCTAGGACTCGAACTCACTATATACATTGAGAAGAACGCCTTAACCAAATAGACTACCCTGCCCTCTCCCATCTACGAAGTGGACTACGCTAGTTGGATATGTGGAAACCGATTCAAGATAGCAGGAAACAAAATTGAGGACATTCAGAGATTCAATAGATATGAGAGCAATGGCATGAGAAAACAGAGCTGATAGCTTGGAAAAATAAAAAATAAAAAAATAAATAAAAAGAAAGAGGTCCACCTAGTTTACATGGAAGAGACTGAAATACTCAAGTAGGTTAGGGTATATTAATCTTCTAGGCAGCTGAATATCAAGTTTTGAATAAATTAAATCCTTTGCCTTTTATATGGAAGAAAATAAAATTTTAACATAAAAATAAATCATCACAGTCGATCTAAGGAAATGTTCAAAACGCGATTTCCAAAACTAGCTTAGCCGGCAAGACGATTTACATGATTTCCGTACGTCGATGAATTTTTTATAAACTATTTTTCCAGTCAATACTTTTTAATAAATGGTATCACTCATTTAATAATGTTAATCAAATAGTATAAATTACGTATCCATAAGATTAAGATTTATTTTTTAGAATAATATTTATAAATAAATTTGTATTTATTTAAGTAGATAGGTAATTTTATATTTAAATTAAAAATATTTTTTAATTACAAAAACAAAACCAGTTTTGATTTATACTTTCATATTTGAATCTAGGAAAGAAAATAATAGACAAATATTATTATATCCCAACGCGTTATATTTATTAGTTATTTAAGCTTAATAACTCATTTATAATCATTATGTAAAAAGATATCCTATGATACAACACTCAGATAACCGATTTCTACTTGGATGCTATTTGTACAATACCATAAATGGTTTAAAATTGGTCAGAATCATGTCAAAAAATAAAAGATTTAAACTAAGTTTTTCAAGTTAAACAATTTTTGAAGACTACTTTTATTTTAAAATGGAACTTACTGTAAGAAATGCTTTGCATGAAACTATATTCAAATCAGCAATCTTTGGACTTGGAGCATCTGTTAATTTTCTTTAAATATTTGCATTTATCTTAAAAAACTCTTAAGGTGTTGTTACTTACTCCCCTGGTATAGGAAAGCCTACACCTGGTCTAAAAGTCACATACTCTCCATATATAAGATCTTGCTCATCTCACAGCTGCCTCAGGAGGTGCCAAGACAATTAAGAAGGTGAACAGGACTTGCAGAACTGGAACAAGGAGAAAATCCTCTCCCCGATTCACGAGCCTCAAAAATTTTAGGTGGCCACTTTTAAATCTCGGGGTAGATGATCATAGAGGTCGGGGGCCACTACATGACAGGGACAGACCAGGATTGTTGACAGCATATCAATGGTGAACCAGTCGAAGAAACCATTCAGGGAGTCATTGTTGTATGTTTAAGGAGTGGATTTCCTAGGGAGTAAACTCACTTTAATTGTTCATCGGCAGACCACAACCATTCTTGGCTAGTATATACGCTATGTTGTTACAATAAACCTAAGCATACGATGGAGTCCACTGAAGGTATATAGGTGTTTTCAAGTCAATCTCGCAGAGAAGCTGCAAAATAATCTGGTTTGAGATATCAAATATTTTTGGCTAGTTTTAAAATACTGTATAGCATTTTTGCTGTCAGTCAAAAATCCAAATTCGATCTTTGTCAAGTGGTGAATTCATAACTATGAGAGTGTGTGCTCTGATCTCTTGTCTAAAGACTTAACAATAGCCAGGGATTCGGCCGCTGAGTCTACTTCCTTCCTCAATATTGTTAACGAAAACACCATTCCAGTTCATACCGTATTCAAATCTGCTATCATCCGTTTAGATGACCAAGGCCTCAGGTGGGATACTATTAATAGCCTCTATTCTTCAGACGTTGGTTACTCTTCCAATTTAAAATAAATTTAGAAGTCTTGTTAAAATCTTCAAGACTCGTCAGTTTATTAAAATATTTGAAGGATCCCCAATCCTAAATCTAATGGTCAGAGCTATCATGTCTGATTCGTATAGGATCACTTCACTAGGCCAGCTTTTCTTTAACCTTGTGATTATTGCTGCACTCAATTGAATTTATCCAAAATCTTTAAATTGGAAACAGAAGCCGTTTGAAATATCTGGTATCCATACTCAAAGATGGGACGCACGAGAGAGCAATATGCAAGTCTGAGAGTAGAAGCATCAGGTCACCAGTCTGTACCTGAAATATACTTTAAATTCTGTAGTCGCTTTCTAGCCTTATCTGCTGTTTTCTCTGTATGTTCCCAACAATTTATTTCAGGATCCAATGTAAAACTCAGGTAAATTGGATATTTGTCACTGTCCTGAAACTGCTCGTCAAAGGAAACTGCAGGAGAATAATTGTAGAGATGTATATTTGTGGTGAAGAAAATACTAATTGATTTGTAAGTATTAAAGTTTAACTTGTAACTCATTAAGAGCTTTCAACGATCTATTTAGAATAGATTCTAGTTCAGCTACATCTGTACCATTAGACCATAACATTACGTCATCTGCAAAAATGCCATTCTGTCGTTGTGAAACTATTTTTTCAATATCTGCAATAAACATGGGGGCCAGGGTTGGCAAGTATCCTGAGGAATTCATTGATAAAATTGTAGAATCATGATTGCCTAGTTTGGTAGTTAACACAGAAATTCCTCCGATTTAGAAAGTTTGAGATCGTCTGTAGTTCTTTATTCTGATATTAAAATTATTATAGCATTCATTTGTTAATCTATACTTCTCGACCCTGTCAAATGCCTTTGTTAGATCCAGAACAACCACCGAAGTATGTTTTGTACACTTGCAGTTTTGGGCATCTCTAACACTCAGACTGAAGAATGTCTGGCTACTAGTACCACGGTCTCTACTAAGCGCATATTGCTCATAATGAATTAAATCATTTGATAAAAGGTCGTGTGTTAATCTTCTCAAAATTATTCTTTCTATCACTTACATATAATACAAACAAAAGAGTTTGGACCGTAACTATCAACAGAATTTGCTTTCTTGTTGGATTTACGAATAGGGATGACTATTGCCGATTTCCATTACATGGTAGTTTTCCAATTGACCAAGACAAATTGAAGACACGGAAGATCCTATTATTGTCTAGACTATCCAGATGATTCAGGAGTTGTGACCATGAGTTCTCTCTGGACCTTGAGATTTAGTCAGGTTTTGGTGTCGACGAGCATAAATAGTTCATCTATGCAGGATTTTACAAGGTTTCTTGTAATTCTAGACAGCCTATTATCGGATTTGTCGAATGTCATTTTGCTTTCCCTTGCATAATGTTGGGCCAAGCCTCAGGTAACTTTGACATCTGCATCACTGACTACAATTTTATCTTACACTTTTTGTCAACTTACACAGCTTTGAATTTGAGGTTCTGTGGTTTAAATTTCAATAAGTGTCCAGCCAGTTTGAACGCTTTATCTGTACATACCACTTTTTGATTTCAGCATTCAATTTGTTTCATTCAATCTTTTTTATCCATCCTCGGAATTTGTGCTGTTTTCTTTTGAACTTCTAACCTCCTATAAAACAACGATTGCACGGCGTCGCTTTTGTGTATAAAATAGTATCTTTTCCCTTTATGCTTTCCTCGAGGAATGGAGATCTTTGCAGCTGAAAACATTATAAACTTAACATGAGACAATTCTCTCTCCAAGTCCTCTGAAGAAGAGACCTGGGAAACCATATCCTCTGAAGCTTTTCGAATAAAGCAAAATCAGCTCTTCAAAAGTTCCAGATGAGCATATTTTATTTATGGTAATCCACTTCAAAGTTGATTTCTATTTAGTATTGGGATGTCATAAGCCCAGTTCCCTATTATCAGTGGTGGAACATCCTCACTGAGTATGCTTAGCATTTAAATCTTCGAGAACCAGGGTGTTGTTCTCAAGAAAACCTTCCATCTCACCCATGGAAAGTCTTTGATTATTGGGAGAGTGGTAAATATTTATAATATCTATGTCCCGATCTTTGGATAGAATCTTTAAATTATGATATTCCAAGTCACTGAATGATCCGATAACGTCTGGGACAGTTTTAAAATGCACGTTTCTGACAAGAAACATGAGGTCACCACCTCCCGCAGATCTATTTTCTTGAAGCACATTATAAGCGTTAACCTTTATCTTCTATACATGTCTCCATTGATGCATGTCTCCAAGTTCAATTCAAATGCATGTCTCCAAGTTCAGTGATTAGATTGTTATCACTTCCACTCTATGTTTATCTGCTAATTCCAAAATTTGATCTAGTTGAAGCCAAGTAGTATGAGTACTAAGTCTATTGATATTATACTGCATGATAAGGAAATTTTTTTCATAGAACTCTTATAATTATGGTGAGACTGTTACCTACTTTTTGGATGGGACCCTCTGCCTAAATCCCAAACGAGTCCTTGTTTTACGTGCGACACTGAAGATGTAATATGAGAATCAAAATGCGACTGGTCCATCTGGCTTAGGGTAATTTGCAGCTTCTTTTTGGAGAGGAACCACAATGGCAGAAGAATGACTTGACCTCTGAATTCACTTGCCGCCTCTAGCTGAGCATAACGGAGTGGCCTTCACACCTTGGATGACCCTTCCAGGAGAATACTGTCCTGAGGTAATTCCGCCCAGGTACACCCCTCACGTCTTTGAGACGGACTGCAGAAATTGAAGGGGATTTCTTAAGGTTTATTTACATAATGTAAATACAAATGTATCTGTCTCATGACAATGACTTTACACGAGGTTTGTAGTGTAGTAATATCACACGATCACATATAGCAAACAATATATTCCTTTAGCATTAGTGTCCGAGAAACAGAAATATTAAATTTTTGCTAACGTAACACAAATCGTATTTATGTTCTTACATTTTTTGACTTAATTTAGTGAAAAAGTATGGGAATTATTTCAGTTAATAAGGTATTAGTCATAACCTGGTGAAATTTCAAAGTTGAAATACGTAATTTGCGAATGAATTGAATTCTAAAATATTATGGAACTGCTAGTGAGATACAATATTCCTGACACAAGAAACGAATATATACTTTTCATTTTCAGTCATTGGAATAGGAATAAAAGGAAATATTGATTCAATAAATTATACTGTTGCAGACCAGAAACAGTTTCGTAAAACATTACATTAAATAGTTGACATATTAAACAAAAAGGTCATACAAATTAATAATAATCTAATTTTTATTCCATGATTAGTACTTAATAAGTATTATAAAAGATTAGATTTTAGATAGTCTTATTTGAAGCAGTAAGGACTTGATTTTCCAGTATCCAAATAAAATTTAGAATTAGTTAATCCTGGTATCGGCTTTGCGCGAAGTCCCATGACTGCCACCGAATGTGTAGATGAAGGACACTTCCCTTTTTTCCAGTCTTTGTAGCTGTCACATTGGGTACCAAGAAAAGTGCAGTTGCTGTACATAATTGACTCCAAAAAGTAATCCAAAGATCTCTCATGGTCACAACCTTCTATCATAAGTCTTCTTATAACTAGAAGAAGAAATACATTAAAAATGTAATGTTATGAATTGTTTAAATACATATAAATTAACTGCATACAAATTTTATTTAAGAACTGCATACGTATAATTAAATTTACTACAGACTAACCACAAGTATGAGCACATAATTTAAAATTATAAACAAGATAAAACAGATTTAAAATTTGATAAATTCTATCATTTACTATCAGCTTTGAATTTTTTTCAAACATACCCATGGAATACAAATATTTTATGATATATACTAGTGACCATCCTAAGATACAGCGTCCTATAATATTATTACGCTCAAATAAAATAAGATAAAATGTAGAAACCTGTGCATAAATGGTTTCAATGTAACAGATATAAAATTGCTAAAATCTTCATGCATCACAACACTTTCGAATTTCCTTAAAATAATAAGGACAAAAAAATGCTTGCCCTTTGCTTTAAAATGTGAAACAATTATAAACTACTTACTTATAACTAATTTCCCTTGGATAGCGGAAACCGTCATACCTTTTCAGGAGCAGTTGTCAACGAAATTTGCTACTCGCACGAGAATGCCGTGTGGCGTTAGTGACATCAGCAGAATGAAATCGTATTGTTGACAGTTTGCGTCGGTTTTCGATACATGAAAGAATGACTTCTTGGCACGTTTACTAATGCTAATGTTTGAAATATCCTATGTCACAATTCCAAGTCATGTTCTGCTCAAGATAAAAAAATGCTTGAGATAAATATAGAGAACCTTCAATCAACTCAGATTTCATGGCAAGTAAATGTTATTAAAAAAAAAAGCTTTAAAAACGATTTGCTATTTCTATTATAAAAAAATAAACAAAATGATCATGAGGCTGACAGGGCATATATCTCGACTAGATTCAGAGCATTACAAAAGAGCAAGCATACATAAAACTTCTATCAATGGCGATGAAACTGGAACTTGGCGGGAAAATATAACAGCAGAATATATTGAACAAGGAACAAACTGCAACCGAGATTTTAGGTATCTCAAGATCGTATAATGCTACTTTTCTCTGCAGTGATACTTTGGAGTATTTAAAGACAAAATCTTGCTTGCTTATACGCTTTTAATGTGTCTCATATGCAATAAAATATTTTAAAGGTATTATATAATATATTACTTAATATCTAAGACCTATCTTAGGTGACTAAAATTTTTTGGCACAGATTGCCCTATAATCCAGGATGTCAAATTCTGAATTATTTTGGCAATGAAGAAATGTTGTCAAGATGACGTATTATGACGTGCGTGATGACATAAATTGGACTAGGATTGCCAAAATAGAAATATTTGTATAATTCTTATAGGTCTCCATATCTATGACGAAATAAAAGACAGGTAGCCAGATAAGAGAATCTTGGATTGATTAGAAAATCTGCCACAAAAAAAAAAAAAAAAATCCCCAAACTCAGAATTTGGCATCCTGGATTATATGGCATCTGTGCTAATTTTTTTGTAGATTGACTTTTAAACTGATTTGTATTAAATGTTGAAAGCTATTTAAAACATATAAGCTTTAACTTCAAACCTTTATTATTATTAGATAAGGCTTTATGTCAAAAACTACTACATTTTAGTCATTCCAACGTTAAAAAAGCGTTCTCAGACATCAAATTCTTGATTCTTTGATCATTGATTCTTTAATCCTTCTACAAATCAAAATCAAATTCTACTCCATTTTTCATATCATTCGGTCACTTATGTCTTTAGAAAACTTACGACATAAGAACAAAAGTTAAGACAGTCAATTCAAAATCAATTAATGTAGTGGGAGTACATCTTTGCATCTTAAAGAACTAAGAACTTGAAATAGAAGACTTCCTTGAATCATCCGAAAATGAAAGTAGTAACATATTAGAGATTGCTAAAAGGACTACCTGCAAAGATGCTGTGAATATATAGATATTGAGGATGTTCAAGACATTGATGAAAGAAGAAATTGATAAATCGACTTTAATGGAAATGACATCATAAAATTTAAGAAAACTATTAAAAAATTCTAATAATATGACTGACAAATATTTAAAAAGTCTTGTTATCACAGAAAAATAAACATAAAACTATCGTTTTCTTAGCTCTCTAAGTAACAAGCCATACATACACTTTACAGTATGCATTAATAAGTAATTTCAAAATTAGATTTCTACATGAAACACACAGCAAATAAAGGGTTAAAGATAGTAGTAAACTGATTATTAGTGACTTATATAATTTATTTGAGCAAATACTGCTTTACAAATTAGATTTACTCGAAATCAATCCTTCAAAATTGCAATTTTTAAAAATATATATACATATATATGGCAAATTAATATATAATTTTACCATTATGCTGGATCATCTTCTTCAGTGTAAGGATCTCTATGCCCACATCCGGGCTGACTTTGTCCACCATTGGGATAAAAATCTTGGTCACCATAAGGAGACAGTAATCCTAAGCCTGTAAATATTTTGATAAATGTAACTTTTGATAAAAAAATAAAACTGTAACTATGAGATAAAAATTGAATATATTCTAATTATTCAACTTTATAAGAGTTTGAAATATTTTTTAAATGATTTTATTATGTAATTTAAAAATTTTCATTATTTACAATGAATAATATGTTGAGTAAAATAATCTGCAATTATTTCAAAAAGGGAAACATTTCAAATATCTCTAGATTAATTTAGATGAAGATTTACATTTTGAAACAGATCTTACCTAACGTTTGATACTGAGTCCTAGGATGAGCAATTTTGACTTAATTAAAAACATATATATATATACATTCTTATCAGCTTCAAATACATATTAAATTCTTGATGCAAAAACTGAACATCTTTTGGGAAAAAAAAAAACTTAACTTAATTCATACTATTTAAATGTGAATTTTTAGTTATAAAATTTCTTATTTAAAATCTGTAAAATTATACAAATTCGTGAGACAAATGTGAACATGTTATAGTGGCAAATAATGATTCAATTTTAAAATGTAATATATAAATTAATAAAAATTAAAAGTGCATTTGATTTTAACTTATAATTCAAAGCATCTCGCGAGTTATAATTTTATAGACAAGTACACTAACTTCATTCCTAAAATTTGATCTATTTTGGTGATTTACGTGCTTTAAACTTATGAATGAGTTTTTGATATACGTTTATATTCAGTTTTTGTCATATAGAGTTTAATAATTTAAAGAAAACTAATTCTTTTGGCATATTCAAATTGACTAATTTCATGGTTGTGCACATAATACATAAAATAGATTGGTATCCTTATAAAGTACTTTCATAAAGTACATAAAGTATATCTTTTAATTCTCAGTTTTAGTTGCATCAGTGGAAATACATAATTGAATAAAGTTGTATTAAAAATTATATAAACGTAATCTATGAAAGAATAGATGAAACTGAATTCATATTAGAAAAACACTACAGCTTTTTTCTCGACATGCAATGTTTTTGATAAGCATTTTTTTCTTTTGGCATACCTGCCAACCTTGAGAAAAAAAGAAGAAAAAAAATAAACAGTAGATTCTAGAGATTTTGAGGGAAAAATCAAGAGACACTTACTAGCGACATTTTTGCTTGAATGTTTAAAACTGATAGTACCGCAAAAAGATAATTTTAATTTTTAAATTATACATTCTGAGAATGATTTATGCTAAATATATTTTGTGTTAATCTTAATACTAGAATAAAATATTCATCAACCTTATAAAGGAACTATGAAAAATAAAAGAATATACACGTAAAAAAATAAACATCAATGCTTATATCACAATATTTATTTTATAGGACAACTTTTACTATTCTAGTGCAATTTATAAATATTAAACTTTTAAAATTACATAAAATACATTACTAAATAAATTTAATCCTGTGACAAATATTTTCCTAATTAAATTACTAATAATTAGTAATATTCCTCGAAATTGTGAACTGCATATGTAAACAAGCACCTAGTGTCTGCGCTGAATGTTAATTATATGACTGCGGACTTTTAGGGGCTCTTGGTACCCTAGTGGTAAGAGCGTTGCCTGATCACGGCGGTCGGATATATGCATTATTATTATATTAATGCGCCATCTGTTGACTGTTTAAGCTACTAAAACAACTCAATAGATTTTTTTTCTGGCAAAATTTCGCCATTTTTTAAGTCTTTCACTGAAACTGCTCAAAATCAATAGCTTTTCATACATTATCGGGAAATCGGGAGAAATGATGAAAAATCAAGAGTTTCCAGATAAAATGAGTGGAGTTATCAACTATGTTATGGTTTTATTTTCTCTATAACCATGATAATATAAACTGTGGAACTTAAATTAATCTTTAAAACATTCTTTGTATATGACAAATAGAGGTCAACTGTCATGAGAATGTAATAATGGATTTAATTCATTTAATTTTGTTAGCAAAGAAACTAACTGAAAATGTAAGAGTTTGATAAATTTGCTGAAAACAAATCAAATAAAATTATAACAGGAAAAGCTGGTAAGGCAAATGAGCAAATACATGATTATAAAACGTATTCTCTAATTAGTTTATTTTTGTATTGGGGTGTAGATCCTTATTTGTGTTAAAAACACGAATAAAGAAGAGAGTTATGTAAATGATTTAAAATTTTTATATTTAAGAAATGTAAAATTTGCTTATAATTCAACAGTAATAGGACATTTTAAAAATATAAATTTTTTGCATTCATGTATAATATATATTCATTAATTCTCGACACGGTATTTTTAGTAAAACCAATATTTTTAAAAGTATTCACATAATGAATTCGCTATTTCACATAACACACTATTTTTATGTCACTTTTTTGCTTAAAATCCTTTTTAAGATAAATGTTGATTAAATAAATAGCTGTGAAACAAATGGACTTTACTTCCCCATATTTCACATGCTTAGCATTTATTAAAAATATCGTTATAAATTTTTAATAATAAATTCATTTAAATAACTTTTACAAATATTTTTTTCGAATATTTTTACATAGATTGGAAAAAAAGCATTCCAAGTTTATAAATGAACTAAAGTATTTAATGTTGGTGAAAAATTGATTAAAATAATTGAAGATTATAATCACAAATTTTACAAAGAATTCTTTAATTTGAAATTAACTGATTATTTTACTTTGTTTCTTATACAAAAGCTCCTAAAAACATTGTGAGAAGGTTAAAAGAATTATTTAAAGAAGAAATGCTTCACATTCAAATAAAGAAGTTGGAGTTCCTTTGATATTGAGTTATATGTAAATGATTCACTGTTTAAACACGTGTCACATCAATATGAACAAATATTAGCAACATTTATTTTCTTATGATTTCCTTTCACGTATATTTCATTATAAGATATAAGTGTTTTATCATTTTTTAAGTTTTTTGAATTTTTGAGTGGAATTTATTTAATTGTAGTGTAAAACTGATTTCCCAATAAGATAAACTGAATTTTTTTAACACAAAACAATCTAAGAAATCAATCAATAAACTATAATTCGGCAGAAATTAAAAGTTAAAATATCACAAAAAAAATACATTAAGAAAGTTAGCAGTTTAGAGTAAAAATGAATTACACAGGATCACATTTCTTTTCTCAGAGAGTGAAATAATAATTGAACATTTTATAATACACTGCTGGCTACTCTAAATGCAAATTGAAGGCAAATCATGTCAAATATACACTACTGGCCATTAAAATTGCTACACCAAGAAGGAATGCAAATAACAGAACGATATTTATCGGACACATACATTATAGTGGAAAGAACAAGTGATTAGATTTACAGGAAATTAGGATGTATAGATCTTGAGAAATCAATACCAGAGCCACCTCTGGCTGCAATAACAGCATTTATCCGCCTAGGCATGGAGTCAAACAGAGATTGTATGGCATGTACGGGGATCTCAGTCCATGCAGCTTCAACACTATGCCACAGTTCATCGACATGGTGAGTGATGGGTGAGGATGGTGGTGAGTGATGGGGTGCCAATCACTCGGCAACTATTGACCACGCGTTCTCAATTGGTGACAGATCAGGAGAACGTGCTGGCCAGGGTAACAGTCGAATCTGTTCTGTATCAAGGAAGTTCAAAACACTACGGGCAACATGTGGTCGTGCATTATCCTGTTGAAACAAAGCATTAGGGAGGCCTCGAAGATAGGGCAGAGCCACGGGCCTTAACACATCGGAAATGTAACGGTTGCTGTTCAAAGTAATGCCGGTAATGCGAACACGAGGTAATCGAGACGTGTATCCAATGGCACCCCATACCATCACTCCAGCAGATGAGCCAGTATGGCGATGTCCAATGCAAGCTGGCAATGCGCGTTCTCCACGATGCCTCCAAACACGGATGCGGCCCTCATGGTCCTGTATACAGAACCGAGATTCATCTGTAAAGATGACGTGATGCCATTCCCGCGTCCATGTTCGTCACTGATCACACCATTGAAGGCGCTCCTGTCTGTGACGCAGCGTCAATGGTAGCCGAACCCATGGTCGCCGTGCAGACAATCCATGCTGCTGCAAACGTCGTCCAACTGTTCGAGCAGAAACTTGTTGCCTTGCAAATGACTCCATTTCTCGACTCAGGGTGCGTGACGTGGCTGTACGATCCCTTGTGACCATGCGGATAAGATGTCTGTCTTCTCTGCTGTTAGTGATGGGGGGTCGCTGAGATCCTGCATGACGTTCCGTATGATTGTCCTGAACCCATCCATTCCATATTCTGCTAACAGTCATGGGGTCTCGACCGACGCGAGCAGCAATATTGCGGTACGATAAACCGCAATCCCGGTAGCTATAATCCTTCCTCGATCGAAGTCAGACACATGCTGATAGGCATTTCTTCTTCTTACACGAGACATTACAACAACTTTCTTTGCCGAAAACAACGTTGAAACAGAAATTGAGTATGAGAAAACTGCTGTCAAATCTCTGGTTTTATACACATTGTAGAAGTCGCTACTGTCGCCTGCTTTGTATGAATGCGCTGAAAATCTAATCATTTGCATATCACAGCAAGTTCTACCAGTCATGCAAATTTCACGTGTGTGGTGTGCCGCTTTCCTGGTGTAGCAATTTTAATGGCCAGTAGTGTACATCATACGTTTGTTGGAATGATAAAAGTAAACAGTTATCACATCATAGGCGACAGTAGAGCCACCTGCAAGCACTAAAACATGAAGAAAAGAGAGATTGCCTATTTGAAATATGGCAATCGTTTTTCCTTGCGATCAATTTTTGTAAACTATTTAATTATGTCTCTTAAGTTTCTGAGTTCGACCGAGGAAAAATAGTGACATATAGGGATTGAAAGTTATCCTTCAGGAAAATCGGTGATTGTGTTGGACGAAGACAAACAACAACGATACGGATCTATAATTGTATAAAAATGGAGCGAACGGCTGATTAAAAGAGACTTTTGCATTTATCCTCGTTTTGCTACAACACGTAGTAACAGACATCACAGCACACATGGCCGTGACGGATCATTCAGCCTCATCAGTAATAAAGACATGTAATTGCTGAATACTGGAGCGAACGGTTGACTAAAAGAGACTACTGCATTTACCCTCGTTGTGACACAGCTCGTAGTAACATACATCACGACACGCATGGCCATGATGGATCGTTCAGCCCCATCACAAATCCTTGTACAAAAGATTCAGTCTGTTACGCATCCTTCTGTAGAGATCTAGGTGACCTGGTTGGTTACGGCCTCGTTCACATAATCAGAAGCAAGTTTGAATACCAGCTTAAATGAAAATCCGTCACAATCACTAAAAGGATTAATCACTAAAAGGGCACGTTAAGTAGACAAGTCGCAATAGTCTCTCAGTAAAATGACGCTAAACTGTTCTACCTTCGATATCATGGTTTGTGGATTGTGTTGGATTTCAATTCCGCATGCTTCTTGTATTCATTGCCATTTCGCTGAACAGCCAGCGCTACAGCTCTGAAGTGTTGGAGCCCATAGTGTGCTCATATCTTCAGAGCTTGTCAATTACCTTATTCCAACAGGATAATATAACCATATGAGGCACTAAATATTCAAGAGTTTTTTATCTGTCAGATTTGATTGCTTCCTTCTCCTGCTTGCTCTTTCGATCAATTTATCGAAAACATATGATCCATGCCAATTGAAAACTTTTGATACATTCTTGCACAAGAAATGGTCCGGGACACACCACCACTCCACCAGATCAATTTTATCATTGTGGGGAAGCCGCATGGACTACTATACTCCAAGAATACGTTTGAAACCTTTTGGATTCTATGTCAAGGGGTATGTCAGTAGTTATAATCAACAATGGTGGCTGTACTGATTTTATCATCATTCATTCTTTACAACAGGCTGTAATTTCAATCATTTGATCTCTATGTAACGTATTACCTGTCAAATAAATTTTGCGGTGATATCTCTGATATTTCTTGGTGTTGCCATTTGAGTGGGCCTTGATTGAAAATCAATTAATCATTTTATATTGAATAATTTATAACTGTGACTACAAATTTAGATTATATTCACTAAATATAAAATCATATTTAAATACCATCGAATGCACTAAGTCCTCCATTTGTATGTATAGCATCCACAAATAATGCATCTGTAGGATCCAGTCTGACTTCTTTATCAGTGTAGGAAAAATATGGACTTGCAGCATCCAGTGCTAATGAAAGTAAATCATATATTACACACACACACACACACACACACACACACACACACACACACACACACACACACACACACACACACACACACACACACACACACACACACACACACACACACACACACACACACACACACACACACACACACACACACACACACACACACATATATATATATATATATATATATATATATATATATATATTACAGAGTTAATTTAGAACAAATTATTACTATCATAAAATATAAAACAAAAAAAATCGAAAAAATCGAAAAATTAAAATCGTGCTAGCCGATTTAAACTAAGCATAAAGTGAATGTTTTGTCTTGTCTTTTTCATTTTGCTTTTTCTTCTGCTCTACTGTTAATAGCTTGAATCAATGGAAAACGGTTTCTCAAGCCAATGTTTTGATCTTTATATAAGAAATCGTTTTATTAACAAAATGAATTTTGACAATCTTTTTAATTTTGATTCCAAAGCCATGGAGTGATTTACTCGATATGGGTGTCATGTCCAAATCAATTTGACTGTTGTTAAGGGCCTGTGACTCAAAGGGATTTGAAACGACTTCTGGATGCATGGTTTCAGATACTCGTAACAATCAATGTTTTATACAAAATGTACATAAAAAAGAGAATCAGAGAAGTTTTAACGGAATTCAAGAGAACACAAGAGATGTTGGTGAGCCGGAGAGCCAAGACTTGAAAACTTGAATCGGTCAAAGACACAAATTAGAAAACAAAATGATTTCAAGAAACTTAGGAAGCCATATCGATAAAGATTTGAAAATTTGATAACTAATTATTTAGATTAACATGTAATTTTTATGATTTTGGAAACTTTAACAAACGGAAAAAATATAATTAAAAATACTTTATTATTGGTAAAATCATCAATGGATTTTTACTCATCGCTGACGATACTCAGATATTCGATAGTGAATTTCGACTTGTTTGCTGCCACTCGAAAAATGTGATGTGAAGACACGCAGCGAATTTGTCAACGAGTCGGATTTACGACGCCATCTCAATGCAATGTCATAATTAATTCTGTGTGACGTAGATGAAATTTTGTCCGACGTCATGGATATTTTAAACCAATGAGAACTGTAATAAAATGTGATTTAGCCCTGATCTCAATTGAAATGAAAGGAGCAACCACTTTATGGTTAGTAAGTAACAATAGCAATAACCTATTAAAATGTATATGTTATGAATACCATCAATCGAAATTGATTTATTATTAACTATTCTAATATATAGTTTTTTTGCTATACTTTACACAATTTTCACAAAACGAATATTCTTATTAATATAAAAATTATATAAAATTTTCTATTAGATTCAAAATAATTTAAAATTTAAACTTTAACATAGTGAACCTATTGAACCATTCTTATAATTTTATCAAAACTTTCAAAATTATTTTTAAATATAATTTTTAAATTGTGGGCATTTTTTGTAAAATTTCTTTCCAATGAATTTAATTTTAGTTTAGTTAACAGAATAACTTAACAGTTTTAGTTAATAACTTAATAACTAAGCAGTTTTAGTTTAGAACACTTGAAAAATTTGATCTTTCTTTACTACTCAAAATTCTCTATTGAAAGAGTAACCAGAATTGGAAAACAATTTTATATGATTATGATTATCCCCATCTTGACCAATTAAATAAAGCTTATTTTTTAATCCTTAAAGAACAACAAAAATCTCAATGAAATAAAACTTGCTTTATATAAATTTTAAATTTTAATATGATTTAAATTTTAATATGTCAACTGATTCTTTTTGTTCTTTAGGAAATGTTTCCTTAAAAGAATATTATAAATTGGAAAGATTCATACATTGTAAAGCATGAAAGAATGTATTAATTTTATAAATTGATTCATATTAGAGATTTTTTATTTATTTAAAATCATGCACTGAATTCATATACTATAGAATTTGTACCTGTAATCCTTCGTACGCCTGGTAGCTCTTGGCCAGCATATCCTGCACCATGTGCACCTATGCTGTGACCGACTAGATGGAAAGATTCCAATGGAGCATTTGTAGCCTTCTGTATGACAACATTGATAATAAAAACAATAATTATGCTTATGATAGCAAATGCTTTCGTGTAATATAAAATATTTTATAAGGAATTAATTATTTTATATTTTTAATAAAAACACTTTTATCAGTGAAATTTTATTTGGCATTTATTGATATATACTTAATTTAATATACGAAGAAATATATATCAAAGCAAGCTACAAATTTTGAACCCTAGTAATGAAGTCTGATAAGAAATGTATATATTAGTAACTGATCACTAATTGAACTATTTATACTTTTCTAAGCAATCTTCAGATTTTTTAATGCAAAATACTTTGACCAAGAAGTTCATGTTACAGAATTAATTGGATAAACACCAAATGACAGTATAACACATCTATTTTAGCAATCTTTGAGATAATAACATGCTCTTCACTTGAGTGTGCTTGTGCTTTTTTTTTTTTTTTTTTTTTTGACTTGGTTCGCATTTTCTGTTTAGACATACATTTATAAATTCTGAAATCTTTCTTTATTAAAAAGCTATAGTAATGTGAAAAAAGATATAAAACAATATAAGCGAATTATTATCGTTACAGATAATATTTGTAATGCTTTTCTATAAGAAATTTAAGCTCATTAATGTTTATTTCAAAAAAATAAAAATATTACAGGCAAAATGTTTAAAAAATAGGAGTAAAATTCTTGTTATTTATAAGATGGGGATAGGAATTTATTACACGCGATAAACTTTTTATTGAAACAGTTTTAATTAAAGAATAATTTTTTTGAATAGATAGTAAAAGGACAAAAAATAAATTGAAAGCCTACTAATGAAAATTATAAATAACAATTTACATTCAATGTAAATGACATGCATCAGGTTAATATACAAATTTGATTTAAATTTAAGAAACCTAGAAATTATTTATTTTTATGCATACTGGAAAATTCGCTAGGAAAATGAAAATCTTAAAGATTTCAGTTTTCGCAAATTAACAGATTCCAGATAGCACACACAAATATATATTCTGCAAATACATATAACATAATTCTAAAGCCATTTGCTTTTCTTTGGTCATCATTTCTAATCCGTTTGTTATTTGTTTTTTAAAATATTTTGTTTTAAAATGTTTTACACCGTCATATGTAGCTAACTAAATAATGTTATCTTTTCTATGTTAAATATTGCTTGTATTTGGTTTTCGTTTTTTTTTTAAATTTATACTAGATTTATATTAAATTTTTGTACAATTTTTTATTTATTCAAAGGATTTGAGAATGATTTATAAATGCAATTTTATTCAATAGAATATTTCACAATTTGTTTAAAATGCTTTTCGCTTTGTCTTTGTTAACCTGATGAAAAAGAAGTTTTTATTCCACTCGTTTGTTCAAAGTTATTTCTATTTAAATAAATTTACCCCTTTTGTTTAAATATATTTTTAACTTAAATTATTTTTATACTTTTTAACTCTCTTGTTTTAGTTTTATATTTTTGATATATCAAATGTCTGTCTAAAGTATCCTAAATTATAAATCTTGTTGTGAATGAAAATTATTCTAAATCTTTTCAAAAACATTTTAGTATATAGTTTTGAATTTACTAGATTTAATAGAGACCACTTCTTTGTCAGGAGGTAGATGGTCAGCTACTCAAATTAAACACTCTTTTCTAACATGTGCGAAGTATAAATGTCAAAAAATCTTCACTCAATTCCCTGGAAGAGTGTCTATAGTAAAGGAAAGACGTACAAATATATTTATATAAAAAAAATGTAAATGAAATTGTCAAAGCAATGTACACATATCCAAAATAAAAAAAGAAACAAAAAAGAAGTACAGTTAAAAAATATCAACACCAGAAAATCAAAACCTATTTATTAAATTGTGATAAAGATATAGTTGCCAAAAGTAATATGTAAAATTATGAGTTAAGTTCAAAAAGTTAAAGTAGTCACAAGAGTCCTAAAAACATCTACTTTTACATTAAATATACTCTAACTTTGAATTTACGTCAAGGTTTCTAAACTACTTTAACTTTTTGTACTTAACTTATAATTTGTGCATGTCAGAAAAGAGAGTGTTCAATTTGCATACCAGATTATCTCCCTCCTGACAAAAGACATGATATTTATGACTTTCATCCTATTCTTTGTGATGCAAAGTTTTATCGTATTCTTATCATTGATTTTTTAAATTTTATCTTAATTGTGTTATCGTTCATCAGATTGTATACTTATATATATATTGAATATAATCAAGAAAAAGATTCAATGTAATATTAATTATTTAGAAATTTTTTTTTAGGAAAATATGTAAAAAGCATAAATTAAAAGTAATTTTAAATATATTGAAAAAATTGTTATTTAAGTCATGTAAACATTACAATTTTAGAAATATGTGATTAATTTTGAATGCTTAGAAATATATTCAAAATGAAAAAAAGAAACGAAGTAAAACGAGAAAAATGAAAGGTAGAAGACAGAAAAAGTTAAAATTAAGAAAAGGAAAATTAAAAAAAAAAAAGATATTGAGGAAAATAGGGGAATAAAAACTTATGGTTTCTTATCAAGGAAATAAAGCAAAATCCATTTATACATGAGAATATATTTATAAATTTTCAACATGAGAGAACTATCACGATATTTAATTGAATTTAATTGTATTGACAAAATGAGAAGATGGAATATAAACATACCATGAGAAATTGAATCAGTTTAGCAATAAGTGTTCCAACAACTCTTAAATTCGCTGCAGCTTGTTCATAAAATTCTCCCCCGTAGCGTGCCCAATTTACGATGAAGAAATTGTAATAATCTTTTGTATGTTCAAATAAGGCATTCTTTGATTTCTGTGAAAATGAAGACAGTATCATCACATTTTCTTCAAATTTTAATATGCCACTTATTTTGATCAAGTGAGTGATACTTCATGAATTGAATAAAGTAAGAAGTTATTTGAAGAAATATTTAATATATATATATATATATATATATATATATATATATATATATATATATATATATATATATATATGTATGTATGTATGTATGTACACTACTGGCCATTAAAAATGCTACACCAGGAAAGCGGCACACCACACACGTGAAATTTGCATGACAGGTAGAACTTGCTGTGATATGCAAATGATTAGATTTTCAGCGCATTCATACAAAGCAGGCGACAGTAGCGACATCTACAATGTGTATAAAACCAGAGATTTGACATCAGTTTTCTCATACTCAATTTCCGTTTCAACGCTGACTTTGATCGAGGAAGGATTATAGCCTACCGGGATTGCGGTTTATCGTATCGCAATATTGCTGCTCGCGTCGGTCGAGACCCCATGACTGTTAGCAGAATATGGAATCGATGGGTTCAGGACAATCATACGGAAAATCATGCAGGATCTCAGCGACCCCCCATCACTAACAGCAGAGAAGACAGATATCTTATCCGCATGGTCACAAGGGATCGTACAGCCACGTCACGAACCCGAGTCGAGAAATGGAGTCATTTGCAAGGCAACAAGTTTCTGCTCGAACAGTTCGACGACGTTTGCAGCAGCATGGATTGTCTGCACGGCGACCATAGCTTCGGCTACCATTGACGCTGCGTCACAGACAGGAGCGCCTTCAATGGTGTGATCAGCGACGAACCTGGACTCGGGAATGGCATCATGTCATCTTTACAGATGAATCTCGGTTCTGCATACAGGACCATGATGGCCGCATTCGTGTTTGGAGGCATCGTGGAGAACGCGCATTGCCAGCTTGCATTGGACATCGCCATACTGGCTCATCTGCTGGAGTGATGGTATGGGGTACCATTGGATACACGTCTCGATCACCTCTTGTTCGCATTACCGGCACTTTGAACAGCAACCGTTACATTTCCGATGTGTTAAGGCCCGTGGCTCTGCCCTATCTTCGAGACCTCCCTAATGCTTTGTTTCAACAGGATAATGCATGACCGCATGTTGCCCGTACTGTTCTGAACTTCCTTGATACAGAACAGGTTCGACTGTTACCCTGGCCAGCACGTTCTCCTGATCTGTCACCAATTGAGAACGTGTGGTCAATGGTTGCCGAGCGATTGGCATGCCATCACTCACCATCCACTACTATCGATGAACTGTGGTATAGTGTTGAAGCTGCATGGACTGAGATCCTCATACATGCCATACAATCTCTGTTTGACTCCATGCCTAGGCGGCTAAATGCTGTTATTGCTGCCAGAGGTGGCTGCTCTGTGTTCTGATTTCTCAAAATCTATACATAATAATTTCCTGTAAATCTAATCACTTGTTCTTTCCACTATAATGTATGTGTCCAATAAATATCGTTCTGTTAATTTGCATTTCTACTTGGTGTAGCAATTTTAATGGCCAGTAGTGTATATATATATACACAATGGCTTTGGGGGATCGAAAAATTATGTCGTTTTCTTTACAGTAAATTCGAATAAATAAATTTCTTACAAGTTTTCTTTTTAATCAATGACGTAATCTAGTGTGTAAATTTTCAATGCCGGATCAATAAAAATCAATTGTTTTTTCAGTAAAATAACTGGAGATGGCATTTTTCATATCATCCAAATTTTGAAAAATTTTGTTTGCTAAGAAGTGTTGCATTGAACGGAATAAATTGAAATCCGTTGGCTAAATGTCAGGCGAATATGGTGGGTGAGGCAATACCTCCCATCCTAATCCATCAATTTTTTCAGCGTTTTATTTGCGAAATGCGGTCTTGCACTATTGTGTTGCAAAATAACGCCTTTTCTATTGATAATCGCTGGATACTTTTCAATTAATGATTGATATTGTTTACAATATAGGTCTGCATTAACAGTTTCTCCAGGTTTAAGCACTTCAAAATAGACAATTCCACGAATACCCCACCGAACACACAAAAGCGGCTATTTTGGATGTAAACCTGGCTCAGCAGTCCTTAGTGGCGGTTCATTCCGATAGAGTCACTATCTTTTGCGTTTTGGATTATCATACAGGACCCATTTTTCATCTGCCGTGATCAAGCGATCAAAAAACAGTTCTGTTTTGTACCATTGAAGCAATACGTTGCATGCGCCTTTTTTTAAGTTGCACGTCGTAGATCTGTTAACTCTGTTTTCTTCAGACAGATTATGCGGAACCCAAACACCAGCTCTGTTTGTTTTACCAACCAGTTGTAAATGTTCTTGGATGGTCGACCAAGGTTGGATAAGAGCATTTGGCAGTTCCTCGATTGTCTGAGACGGATTTGCTTCCACTTGCGCCCTCAATGCATCATTGTCTAAAGTTGTTGGTCTACCTGATCGATGTGAGTCGGAAAGATCGAAATTACCGGATCCGAACTCATAAAGCCACCTTAGGTATTTACGAGTATCTAAGGCACTTGGGTAAACATCGCAAAGGTTTTTGGAAGCAACTGTTGCATTACAACCCTTGTGAAACTCCAAAAGCATGAAATGATGGATATGAATCTCTTCTGATATTTGGCTAGCCATTTGACTAAAAACGGGGAAAGAAAGTTTAAGATTTAGGTTTTCATATCTAAACAAGTTACTTTAACTTTGAAATGTCTCTGGCACGACTTTCAAGAACGCAATTAACTCATAAGCGGTAAAGAAGCATTGACATGCGCAAAAACGACATTACTCTTCGGTCCCTCCTATATATATATATATATATATATATATATATATATATATATATATATATATATATATATATATATATATATATATATATATATATATATATATATATATACCGGTAATAAAATTATGTATAATATAGAATATGATGAAAAAAGAGCAAGTAAATAGGATGAATATGAGCAGCCTCTTTTGAATTATATTTGATAAATTGAAAAGCAATTTGCCTCAGATGTGGCAGATTATCTGAAGATATATTGACATGGCTATGAAGGTGTGAATGGAAAAACACCCTGGGAAGACTTTCAGATGGATCAATACATAAATTTAAATCTGGTGTGGTTCTACATCTCCGTATATTAAGTCATCCCCGACCACCTGGCTAAATGGGCCATTTTACTTGAGTCAGTTTGTCAGCCAATTCCAAAGATATTCAGATGCTCCATTGTCGAAACCAAAGCTGAGTAGTTTGCTTAAATATTTTACTAGATTTGAGTTTCTTTGAGAGCTGAGTGGCTATAAATCGGCTTGAAAACGGACAATATCATTGAAGCAACTGATATGTAGACCCCCGCTCAAGCTTTTGGAACTTAAAATCGCAAAATGCCAGATATCTATATTCCAAGACAGATCTAGTAAGTGCTGTATTACAAAGGCCAGTAGCATCGGCACCCTAGTGGCACCTAAAGATGCACTTGAATCAAATTCAACGGGCAACCCTTTATAACTTAAGTTATAATTATCAATTATTTATTTTAAGTTCCAATCAAAAGTAACAAAGCTAATTATCTTGTATGTACTATTCTACTATTATAAACTTACTTGCATAGCATTTATTTCCGAATTTGTCAGTGGCCAGCCCTGAACCCATATCATAGTCTTAGAATTCGGATTGAAATTAGAATTTTGAAGAGATTCCTTTGTTAATTTCAAGTTGTGGTTCTCATTTTCTTCTTTATTCTTCGGTGTATACAGAAGAAAATCTACATTCAGTTCAGGGTTATCTGAGGGAAGAAGACTTATAGGGCGTGTTATTGGATTGAAAAAGGGAGGGCCGTTGTAGTAGCAACCAAGCCCATCGAAGCATTTAGTTGTGAAATTCACTAGAATTTAAAAAAATAAGTTAAAACTAAATTTACAAATAATATTTTTAAAGAGTAAAATACTTAAACAATGCATTTATCTGTAATAAAACATAGATAAGATAAAACAATCAATTTTTTTAAAATTTGGTATATATAATTACAAAAAAGAAATATTATTCATTTTCATTATTGTTAAATTTGAAATGATCTATAATTTGATGAAAAATTTAAAACAATAAAAGCATTTCTTCAACACACACTGCATTTAGTACATTTTTTCTTATTTCTATAATGACTATGAGCAAACGTATCAGAAAAGCTAACTTATGAAAATTGATTATTAATCCAAAATTACCAGAAATTTGTCAAACAGCTTTGAAGAAAAATCTCTTTTCGAAATATGATTATCTAAACACAAAATATATATTTCTCTAGTTTCATATTAGTAAATATTTTCAATAACATAATTATTTATTGCAAGTAATGAAAACTTGTAAGAATATTAAACATATTTAAAATAAATAAAATTTCTAATTATAAAAGTCTTAATAAGCATTCGTTTCTCTGCAATAATCATTTTTGGTTGAAATTTTAATCTCTTAGTAAAAATAAATTTTTTAAAATCAAATTAAAATCAAAAGTTAACAAACGAAAATACACCAAATACTGTTATTAATAACTATGTCATATATTCTATATAAACATACATGTAATTAAATTTTAAATATTATCAAAAATTTTATCTAAAATAAATGAAATCTATATATGCCATATATTTAATATAATTGATTTTATCATTCATTAGTATTTAATACATGGTAATAAAAGGAATTATATTTTCCAAAATATTGTTGTATTCTCTCACTTTAGCTGGATAATTTTTATAAATTAAATTACCCATTTTTTTCCTGGCTGGAAGTCCATTTTTTTATTTAATTCGATTTTCCATCCCCCCATTTTGATGAAGTGGGATGCCCTAACGTAGGACTTGAAGAAAACCGGTTTTGTTGTTGTTGTTGCATACCCCCAAAGGCCAGCAGCACTAGACCAGGTCCATGACGTTGTACACTCTACAATAATCCAAAACCAGAAGAGGGTCGTCAACTAAGTCCTGCCTGGAGAGCTCTAGGCGCTCAAGGATATATTCAGGCGAAGCCTGCTCGGTAGAGCAGTTGGTACAGGTTTCAAAGGTCCGGGAACCCTCAGAAAATTTTAGGGTTTTAAGATGTCCACTTCGAAATCGGGCGAGAATAGTTTGTTCCTGACGACTTAAGTCGTTGGTCAGGGCGCCTCCGGGACGGGAACTTTGGCACCAGTAATGTACCGAAGGGACAATCCAAGTCATCCTGTTCTTAATTTTTTCTCTGGAGTGAATCTCCGTGAAAGTGAGAGGAGCTAAATTAACGGAGGCCTTGCCAGCTCCAGCTTTCGCCAGAGCATCCGCAATTTCATTTCTCTCAATATCGACGTAGGAAGGAATCCACTGCAGATGAATCTGATGAGATATGGAAAGCCGTTTTAACTTGTTAACTATTGTCACTCCAACATTGTCTCTAACACTTTGCCAATTGCACAGGTGCTGAATTGCACTTCTGCTGTCAGACAGAATCCAAACCTCCTTTCCATAAGGAAGAGATGAAAAAACCTCAAGGGCAAAAAACCGGTTTTACAGGGAGAGAGCGAGGGAAGGAGAAGAGGTGTCAGCAGAAGGAGTTAGAAGAAAAGACTGCAGTACATCGCCTCTAAAAACAACCCTGTTGGTTATTCAAGTCTGACGCTTTATTGGAATCTATAAACAATAAAATTGAAAATTCGAAATAATAAGTTCCTACGAGTTTAGATGGAAGAAGAAATATACTTCTGTAATATGAGTCCAAATGGAGGAAGCCTCGCTGAATAAATGATCGACCAGGTTTTCGAAGTCCTCTAAATAGGCCGGCCTAATTCCTGAACTTTTCGTATGCAAGTCAATGTTTATTTAAATTTATTTTACCAGTCAGTTTTTTTTTAGTGTGGTACTATTTATTTTATAACTTTAAACAATGATTATGGTATCTAGTGTTAATTATGAACTTCACGTGAATGCTTAACCATGTTTTGTTAGCAAATTTTAAATATTTGAAATAATATAAGTAATTGAGTTTGTGTATGTGTGTAAATAGATTTGTAATTTTATGATTGAATTAAAGGAAAATTTTAATTACTAAAACAAAGCCAGTGTCTGCTTCGATTTTTCAGGTTTGAATCTGGGTAGAAAACAAAAAAATAATAAATACACAACGCAATGTTTAAAAAATATTACATTATTTAAATTTAAAATATTATTTGTAATTGCTATACAATAACAGTTATTAAATACACAACAATATGCAATGAAAATAAAGAAATCAATATCGAATGTAGGTTTTAAGAGCAGTTTTGGAAGCCGAAATTTACAGTAGCATTGAATTTCAAAGAATATAAATGTTGGATTACTAAATTTCTGTCTAAAAGGACTTTGTTATTCCAAATAATAGTCGTAGGTTTTCAGACAAATGATACAAGAATGCTGAAAACAAGCAGTTCAGGACTTTCTTGATGGTATCATTGATAATTAGTGTCTAAATTGATGAGACTCTTTCCTAAGTACATAACTCGTTACAAATATCCAAACAATTGATTGCGTTCATGTAACTTTGATATGAAAAATCCATTGATTTAGAATCAAGGAAGTCACTCTTAAAAAAACACTTATGCATTACTCATCATAAGATGGTGATTTCAAGCGAGAACATACAATGATTCATTTATAAAATCCTCCAATAGTTTTCCGAAGAACAAAGGAACATGGAATCATTCATCACACATATATGATGGATTTCGTCTGTCTTGGTATGTTCAAATGCCTTGTTTATTGGTACGGTTCGGAAATTTCAGTTCTAAATAGTCAATTACTTTGACAAAAGCATCAATCCTGTGATGTGTGTGTATATATATATATATATATATATATATATATATATATATATATATATATATATATATATATATATATATATATATATATATATATATTCTATGTAATTGATGACTTAATAAAACGAAAGACACATTAATCTTTAATTAGTGAGATAGATTTTAGATTCCTTTAAATGTTCTAGTGCAATTTAGTGGCTCAATATGAAAGTTCATAGCTAGAAAGAAAAGAGTTTCATAGCAACCCTAATTTCTCTTATTAACATTTTTAGCTGTTCTTATGGACCTTTGTGTTTTAAGACTCACGAAATTGCGGTTTTATCAATATTCATCATCCCGCTTTGAGTTAGGTAAGATATTTTTATGCATTTTTGTGTTTCAAACGAAAGCCTCCTTCATCATTTGTCATATTCATTCAATTATTTAGTCATTTTTATGCATCTTGTTTATAGTGTTAACATATGGCTATATGATCAAACACTCACAAAAGTTAATTTACAGTACATACATTTCTAAGCACACCTACTATTTTTTTAAAAAAGAACTTTATACTCACGCTTTTTTGGAACATTAGAAAACATTTCGTAAAATCCAGATGACCGATGTATTTTAACAACAATCAGTGGGCAGCTTTACAGTCGTTATGTTGTTGTGAGTCATTTTAGCATCCAGCAAATAAATGGCCTTCCGGAAGGCCTTTTCATGGATGATAGACCTTATTAACATGTCACGAGAGAATAAACACGGAAAATACTCAAGAAACCACCCCAGGAGTGCTTGCTGAAGGCAACAACCATCTCTCGTTCTTTATTCGCGGATGAGATGGAACCCAGAACCTTATGCTTCACAGAACGATATTAAAATTTAAACTTGGATATTTTCAAAAGCGTAAAATGCCAAATCTCAGATTTTAGAAGAAACCAAATGTAGGAGCCATTTTAGCTAGAGCAAGCGTGACTAAGATATCCAACTTTCAGGCAATTTTAGAAATAAATTGGTCAAAGTCATGACAGCATACATGTTACACGGGAAGACAAGTTGGGAAAAGAAGAATAGTGTACGAAAAAAGAAGCACCTAAAAGGAGACCAACAGGTATTGAAGTGAATTTTAAAGCTTAAAAGGTGAAGAACGGTAGAAAAAGAAACCGCAAAGCTCAATCACTATCTGAATTCGCCAGTGTCAATGATTGCCATTAGAAGATACATTATGGCAGAACAGTAATGTTCAAGCCACAGATGCTGAAGCCAAATTCGACTGCCATACAGTTCCACTCACAAAATCTGGTTGATTGATAAGTTGAAGAACTTCAATTATCCGAATCCCTTTCAGAATTTTAAAAAAATAAATTGGATTGCAGAAGAGAAGGAAAATGAGAAAAAGAATAAAGCTTAAGAAAAGGAAAGGTAAAAGAAGGGAGAAGAGGAGAATGAGAGACATGTCACTTAAGGAATTCAGAAATATTCTTATGAAAGTTTCTGGATGTTCAGAAATCAGTGCTGAAGATACATGAGATTATGAGTGAGACTTTAGATCTCAAATTGTAAATGATGGTAGACATATTTAAAGTGTTAATTAAGAAGATGACCAAAAAACTCAAGTTGAAGCGGACATGAAGCCATCAACTAGTGAAGCATTCTTCGGCTTTGTTTCTGCTTTGAAGTGGTTAGAGCATCAGCTTGGGCATGATCACATGCAAATTCTTACTATCAAGCGGTGCACTGCCCGAAAATGGATTAAGGTAGTGAAACTCTGACCAAAGTGTTCAGTAAACAATGACTTTCATTTACAGCGCTGTAAATAGATACTGCGTTAATGATCAGCACTTTTAAATACTTTAACACGTAAATGTTTTTCATTTAATTGATTAAAAGTTCTTTTTCTTTAAAATATGTAGTTAATTAAAATATAACCTTTTTCGAAAAGATACAGTTATCCGAATGTTTGATTAACCGAATGGGGTCCAGTCAAAATTTATTCAAATAATTGGAGTTATACTATAGCAGAGTTTGCTAAATCGTCTTTGACACTTTTCATTATTACAGGATAGGTACTCGTTTGGAATACATCTGCACAAACTTTTGATCATATTCTTTTCCTTAAAATTGTCAAGTATAGAAGAGGATCTGTCATGATATGGGCAACCTTGTCATGGACAACTTCTAAACCAATAGTAATCCCATTTGATAGGATCTCTAGGAATGATCTTCCTATCAAAGGAAGAAGTATTGAGGATATTTAACCAACCAAACAAATTCTAAGAATCAAAATTTATTTCCTCGAGAAGATGGAATTTTTTAGGTTGATAATGCATGCATCCTTCCAATGGGATTTTTTCAATCATGGTTTAATGAACAAATTGATGAAGTTAAACATCTACCTTGGTTTGCACAACCATTCGACATGAATATAATTGAGCCGAAAATGTTGATTTTAGAGCGTTCAGTATGGGTTCGATAACTCCCATAAGCATCGCTTTCAGAATATTCACAATATCTTCATGAAGAATTTTACAATATTTATCAAAACATTATTTAGCACTTATATATATTATTTATATCAAAGCATCTAGTATATATTTATGTCAAATAGCTATTTACTTATATCAAACCGTCTAGGTAAACCAAAAATATTACATGAGCAAGGCGATCCTACAACATACTATTAAAAACATTAGAAAATATTCTTTATAAATCATCAGTGCTTATCTTATTTTGATACCTGTATATAATATAAAACTCATTTATATAAAAAAGCATATATTAAATTATCTTCATAATGAATTTTTTTTCCTTGGGTACAGAACTCATATTTTTTAAATCAAAAGCAACATAAAGTTCAAGAAGATTCTATAATTTAATATATGTATATACACTCATGTCATAAATTAAGGATAATGCAAGTTCTGGTGAAGAAAGAGACAGGAGCAAAAAAAAAAAGTGTGACTTATTTGTAAAGTCTATTTATTAAACGAAAGATAAAGAGTAAAAAATGCAAAAAGATGTTTGACATCATTAATAAAAATTGCGATTTTTATTCCCTAGAGCAAATTTCCAAAAAGAACCTATTTACGAAAGCCAATATAACATGGTTGGTGCGATGGTTAATACATAGAGATCAAATCTGCAATAGAATCAGACTGAAAGCTAAACCTGGACTCGTCGGAAAACATCACACAAGACCACTGTTGCGGTCTTGTATATATATATATATATATATATATATATATATATATATATATATATATATATATATATATATATATATATATATATATATATATATATATATATATATATATATATATATATATATATATATATATATATATATATATATATATATATATATATATATATATATATATATATATATATTATATATATATATATATATATAATATATAATGTGCTGATAATCCGGCTTTTTTAAATAACCGCAGTTCAATATTCTAAAAGAAATGACAACAGTTTTAGTAATTTTCCTTTTCTCCTTAGAAATATTTGTTTACTTCATCTGTAATCTCGCAAATTTATGTTCTAAAATTTTGTTTTTCTAAGTTTCGTAATTTATAGAAATAATAGCAAATAAAATAAGATTCTTATGACAATACATGCTTTATTGAATCTTCAGTAACACCACATATTATTTGTAAAATTAAACACATTTCAATACAAAAAGTAAAATTTTTATTGAAATTTCATTTCATTATCAATAAGTGGTTAATTTTCAAATTTTGAAAAAAAAAGGCTTAAAATATTTTGGTATTCAATTTCTTGGCTTTTAATAGTTGAATTTTAGTTTATCTTAATTCTAGGAGTTACTGGAAAAAATATTGTTAATTTTAAATTTACATATTGTAAATATAATTAATCACATACTTATCTCAAAAGCTGAAAAACGTTTTCAATGAAAGTTTATTTAAAAATAAATTATAATAAAAAAAGTTCAATATAATTAAAACTTAAAAATTTATTTTATCTATTTTAGATATTAATAAATAATTTTTTAATTAATCAATTAATGAATAATTAATGGAAAATACACATTATTAAACAACTCTACAAACACACGAGTCCTCTCAGCCACTGGCACATCTCATGTTTTTGGAAATTTTATCAAGATTAAAAAGCAGGATTAAAACCCCATGATTTGTCCCTCCAGAGCATCAATGATATCAATATTCTCGTGCGGGAAGCTCAGTGGCTCATAGCTTTAAAAGACTGGAACAAATTTCTCTAGTCTGATTTTTAAGTGGTCCCCTCAGATTATTAAAATTTTCTGAGGGCACAAAACTTTCGAGACTTGTACTAATTTTTCCTCAAAACAAGCTAAGCCAGAATATATCCTTAAATGCCTTAGGCTATTCCAGGATGACTTATATAACGATTCTTTAATGGTGTTTAATTTTTTGGGGAATGTTCAAGATTATGGACCTGGTCTAGTGCTGCTGGCCAAAGAGGGTATTCAACAACAACACAAATAACAAAACTAAAGTAATGTTAGTAAACTTTCGTTGCCTAAATCCCCTAATATTATTAGCAAATCAATATAAACTGATATGAAACTACACAGCTGGTCATCGTAAATGCAACACCCTGAAGGAAGCAAGTAAATAACATGAAATTTACAACATGCATTAGCGGAAGTGAGGTATGTAAATGATAAGATTTTCAGCGCAGACGCATATCACACGAGCCTGTGGCTTCAAAGCGCTATTTAAGGCTTGGAGATTTCAACGATTTTAAGTTCGGCAAACCTGTTTTTCTTGTGATTTGAAAAAAAAATCAATTATGCTTTATAGAAAATAACGATCATTTTTTGATCAAATATCCGAGTTCGACAGAGAAGCGATAGTGGCCTACCAAGATTGTGAATTATATTTCAGGGAAATCGGTAGTCGTGTTAGATGAAACCAAGCAACTGTAATGCGGATGCTGGAGGATATGACGGACCAACGCGCGTGTTCGATCATATCCACCTCAGTGCACCACTTCACGTAATGACAGGCAAATTCTGCACATGGCAGTGACGGATAGTTCAGCCACATCACGCACCACAGCACCGCACATTCAGTCTGTAACGCATCATCCAGTGTCAGCGCGTACAATTCGATGCAGCAGAGTGGTCTGTCCACAAGACATCCATTGCTTCGTCTACACTTGACGCAGAATCTCAGACAATGCTGCAATGGAAGAAGGATTTGGACAGCAGAATGGAAAAAAATGTCTTTACTGACGAGTAACGCGTCGCATTCGAGTCTGGAGACAACGTGGAGAGGACAATGAACAGCTGCGTTATGCACCGCCGCACTGGTCATGCACCGGGTATTATGGTATGGAGCGATATTGGATATCACTCTTGCACTCCTCTTGTACACATTGCCGATACTTTAAACAGCCAACGATACATATCCGAGATGTTGGAGTCAGTTGTCTTTCCTTACCTTCAGGGCTGGCCCACAGCCATATTTCAACAGGATAATGCATGATCACACGTGGTACGCATTGTCCAAGGATTCTTCGTCGATCGCCAGATTGAATTGCTTCCCTGGCCGGCTTTCTTTCTTGCTTTTTCGCCGTTATTAAACATGTGGTCTATGGTTACTCTACGATTGGCCCAAATTACATCCCCAGTTGCCACACGAGATCAACTGGGGCAACGTGTGGAAGCGGCTTGGTCTTCTGCACCCCAAAATCACATCCAAATTCTCTTTGAATCAACCGAGGCATGTGGCAGCGGTGATCTCCAACAATAGCGGCTACTAATTTTGGCAGGACCCACGCTTCACAGAAGCCTATAAATTTAATCATTTGATACTTGGTTAATACGTTGTCTACATAAATTTTGTTGTTATATCTCTTATCGTTCTTGGTGTTGCAATTTGTGTGGCCAGCAGTGCATATTTTTGGTATTCGATTAATAAATATGCGTATTTGTGTAGCTTTATAATAAAGTGTCCATATTAAAGATAGTCTGTTCATATTACAAAAAATCTTTTCCAAGAAATGTGAGGATATGTGACTTTATGTTAGAGCTCAGAAACTATGAAAGCACAAATTACCCTTAAATTATTTAAAATAATTCTAAAAAGTATTTTGTGTGAGCTATAAAACATGATTAAAGTAATTGGATTACAAATCATATGTATAAATTCAAGATTAACTTTTCTTCCTATGTATCTATCTGCGTCCCCATAAAGGATTCTAAATCAAATCAAATATTTCATTACATATTTTAAAATCAAAACATTAGCTTGAATTATTATAGTTTTTCTACCTAACTTAATTTTCTAAAACTTGTTTTCAGCTAATGTATCGGTTTCATTCTATGTATGTTTATTACAAAGTTGTCGCATATCAATTCCTATATAGAACAGTGGTTACATCAATTTTGCTTAATTGATAAGTATCAAATTTAGTATAAATAAAAAAAATGAAAGTTAGTATTTATAATAGTTTTTTTAATATTCTGTATTTCAAATATCCCTTAATATTTGAAATACATAATTTTAGAGAAATGGCTACTACACGTAAGTAAGCATGAAAAATAATAATTTTTAAAAATTTTAGTGATGTATTAGAAATACTTCCAGATGCATGCTGTTATGTTATGTAAAGTTTGAATTCATATGCTGTAACTTTGATAATACGTAAAGATCCCATTTCTTGGAATTTTCAAAACATACAATCAGTAACTGACTAAGCCTAATTGAGGTCCGGACCAAATACTTCTTTGGGTGCTCCCTCTTCTTCACAACAACAAACTTTCTAATCTATCAATCTAAACGATTCTATTCAATTGACAATGTAAAATAAACTTTCAATTTGATTTGGGGACCCTTTTATGCAGGGCCTCGTTGCAACAACCCCGTATGTCCCTGTCTTAGTCAAACTTTGAGCATATATTTTTAAGGAATGAAAACTATCAGCAATTCCTGATTAAGCAACACCATTTCACAAAAAACTTATGCAGTGTAAGTCCTAATTACTAAGCCCTTAATACCAAATGAGAAAGGAAGAATGCCTAACTCAATGCTATATAAAGTTTCTCTTAAACTAAATATTTACTACAGTTTGTATTATCTTATTTCAAGATGCAAACAACATTTTGATTAAAATTTGCCTTTTATGTTAATTCATAAACATTGTTTTTTTTATCGAATAAACAGAGAGTTGTTTTACGTTAGACACCAAATACATATCTTGTTTATTGGGAAACAATAACTAATTTTAAAGTTGAAATTCTTCCTTTTTATCAACCAATAAAATTTCAGCTGGTAAAAATTCACTATTAAAAGTGATTTTCCATTAAAAAAATTCTTTAAATTTTTGAAATACTAGTTCTGTATTTTGAAATTTAATATCATTATCAATTTAAAAGATAAATTAGTTTTTTTACTTGAAAATTTATTTAGAGAGAGAGAGAGATAGAAAGGACTCAAATATTTTTTCTTTTATAAACTTATTTTTGTACATACTATAATTTTTAATCTCTGCATAATACTTTGTGAATATTGTTAATAATAGTATCTTTTAACTTTAATTTCAATGTATTGGGTTGGCAACTAAGTAATTGCGGATTTTACTCATAGATGGCTTCAGTTGAATTTTTAGGTTTGCAGATGTAGTACAAATGTAAAACACTTTTTGTTATTTGATAGTTGGCAATTCAGCTGTCGATCAGTAAAAAAAGTTTTTTGATCGGTTGTGTAGTTTTCGTTTGGCATTTGTTGAAAAATGGAAAATCAAAAGGAACATTTTCGTCATATTTTGCTTTTTTATTTCCTCAAAGGGAAAAACGCATCGCAAGCTCATAAAAAGTTATGTGCTGTTTATGGGGACGAAGACTTAAAAGAACAGCAGTGTCAAAATTGATTTGCCAAATTTCGTTCTGGTGATTTTTCATTCAAAGATAAAAAACGCTCTGGTCGTCCAGTTGAAGTTGATGACGACCTAATCAAAGCAATAATCGATTCGGATCGTCACAGTACAACACGTGAGATTGCAGAGAAGCTTCATGCATCACATACATGCATTGAAGATCACTTAAAACAACTTGACTGTGTTCAAAAACTCGATACATGGGCTCCTCACGAACTGAAAGAAACGCATTTAACGCAACGCATTAACAGCTGCGATTTGCTAAAGAAATGTAATGAAAATGATCCATTTTTAAAATGACTGATAACTGGCGATGAAAAATGGGTTGTTTACAACAATATCAAGCGGAAAAGATAGTGGAGCAGGCCAGGTGAACCAACTCAAACAACATCAAAAGCTGATATTCATCAAAAGAAGGTTTTGTTATCAGTTTGGTGGGATTACAAAGGAATTGTCTACTTTGAACTCTTACCACGCAACCGAACGATCAATTCTTATGTCTACCTTGAACAACTAACGAAATTAAACAATGCAGTTGAAGAAAAGCGGCCCAAATTGACAAATCGAAACGATGTTGCATTCCATCATTACAATGCAAGGCCACACACATCTTTGGTCACTCGGATAAAATTATTGGAGCTTGGTTGGGATGTTTTTCCACATCCACTATATAGGCCTGACCTTGCACCATCTGATTACTTTTTGTTTCGATCGTTACAAAACTCCTTGAATGGTAAAAATTTCAATAATGATGATGATGTCAAATCGTACCTGATTCAGTTTTTTGCTAAAAAAACCAGAAGTTTTATGAACGTGGGATTATGATACTGCCTGAAAGATGGAAAAATGTCATTGATCAAAATGGGCACATTACAGAATAAAGTTATTTAGTTCCATGAAAAAATTGTCTTTGATTTTCTGAAGAAAATCCTCAATTTCTTAGTTGCCAACCCAATATATAAATATTAGTATCAACATTTCAAAATAATATGTGTTGAATTTGTGTTTATTAATAAACTAAATTTTCTAAATTAATAATTTATTTTTATTACTATTTAGTATTTTTGAGCTCAAATTATATCAGTGATATAAATAACTCTGAGATAATTTTCATGACATTTAATATTGACATTAAAAAATGGAATAGAATTAAAAAAAATTTCATTAAATTATACTCTCTCAAGAATTATAAATGATAAAATAAATGGACAGTAGATATATATTTGAGTATACCAGTTGCGTATTAAATCAGCTTAAATAATAATTCAAATCAATGTAATCTATTACTTTATATTCATTAATTTTCTTAATGAAAATTTTTTTTCTTATCAATCATTTAGAAATTATAAATGAATTCACAAAACTTTAGTATATTTAGAGGTTATAAAATTTTGCAACTTGTTTTAAGATAAAATGATAAGATCTATATAAAAGTGAAAAATTTATGTCAACAAAATCTATATAAAAATTAAAATAGCAGAGTTATATTTTTTGACTTTGTTTGGTAACAAACAAATAGCATGGTATTAATTATTAGTAAAAATTTTAATTAAATTAATTAAACATAAAAATGTGAAAATTATCATTTTAAATGTTTTCATATATTGTTTATATATTTCAAGAATAACGTATCCAATCTTTGTTAATATTCATTTTAAATAAAATTCAATTAATGTTGGCTAACAAGTAAGTGTTCCTAATTATTAATTTGTTTATAAAGTTTATATCAAATGATAAAAATTAATTAATGTGAATTTACAAGTAAGTGTTCCCGTTCATTAATTTGCATATAAAGTTTACATCAAATGATAAAATTCAATTAATATGGGTTAACAAGTAAGTTTTCCTAATCATTAGTATGCTTAAAAAGTTAACATCAAACGATAAAATTCAATTAATGTGAGTTAACAGTAAATGTTCATTATCATTAATGTGCTTAAAAAGTTTACATCAAATGATAAAATTCAATTAATGTGAATTAACAAGCAAGTGTTCCTAATCATTAATTTGCATATAAAGTTTATATCAAATGATAAAATTCAATTAATATGGGTTAACAAGTAAGTTTTCCTAATCATTAGTATGTTTAAAAAGTTTACATCAAACGATAAAATTCAATTAATGTGAATTAACAAGCAAGTGTTCCTAATCATTAATTTGCATATAAAGTTTACATCATATGATAAAATTCAATGAATATGGGTTAACAAGTAAGTTTTCCTAATCATTAGTGTGCTTAAAAAGTTTACTTCAAACGATAAAATTCAATTAATGTGAATTAACAAGCAAGTGTTCCTAATCATTAATTTGTTTATAAAATTTACATCAAATGATAAAACTCAATTAAAAAGAGTAAACAAGTAAGTGTTTCTAATCATTAATTTTTGCTTATAAAGTTTATATCGAATGATTAAAATTTTATTTATTTTAAATTTTGTGAACTTTTAAAAAAATCAGCATTTTTTTTATCGATACTGTCTATCCAGTATTATTTAAAAAAATAATTATATATACATATATACTTAGATGCAAAAAAGTTGTGCATATTGAAATTGAGTTAATTATGAATCAATTTGCGTGAGGTTTCCTAGTTATTTTTCTACTCAAGAGATAGATTAATCAATTATAAGAAATATTAGAAGTAATTAATTTTATAATACACATTCATACTTGCATAGAAAGTCTATAATACTTACGTGTTGGTTGAACTCCATAATTTCTTGCAAATATTGCTTCAATATTAGAATAGTTAAAACTATCAGCATGAATATTCCTGACAACAATGTATAAAATAAAACCTAGTAACTTCATACTTTTAAAATTAATATTTTTGAAGATGTATTTGAGTAAGAAATCCCTTTCTATCGAGATCTTCCAACACAATGGTCTCACAAGAAAATAATATTTTTTTAAACGGTTAAATATTATGTTCAGATACTTCCTTTTATTAGGAGGAATACAAACAATAATTTTTGTTTTATTTCAGTTATTAAAGTACACATCTTAACTGAAAAACTTTGAGATAAACAAGTTTGCAGAGTTTTCTTAACTTTTATAGTTAATATGTGTTATAGATGAACATTAAGTATTTTTATATTATAATGATAATTTTGCATTCAAATTTTTGACTACTTATAAATTTGATAAATTCAAATGTACAAATAATTCTGTAATTTAACAACTGCATCATTTATTTTGAAATTTGCTAATTGTTGTAACAGTCTTTTAATGGAATTTGGTAATAAATGACCAAATATTTATCAGGACAATTTTTTAGAAACAAATCCATTTTATAGCCTTGATGAAATAGGTATATTTTATGCAAATTTATTCAAAATATTGAAGTTCAATCAAGCGATTATTTTGCATTATTTTTTTCTCGTGAATTAACATTAGCAATGAATAATAAATCTAAATTTAATATATAAATATCAGTTAATATGGTATAATAATACTAGAATATAAACATTGTAGTATCGTCAGATAAAATTTTTCAAGTAAAATTATCATCTTTAGTATATTTTCATTTGAACTCAAATTATGTTTTCTTATCAAAAATTAGTGTTTCAAAGAAAACTAAGGTACTTTGAACACAATGGTTACAGTTGGAAGATGGATTCAAAACATTTCCATTTTAATAATTAAGAGGTATTTAAAAATTCCTACTCCTACATTGTCTTGGGAACTTCAGGATAATACAATATAGATCGTTTGTAAATAATAATAGATATCAGTAATATCTCCTTAAAATGCTCAGAATCAGGTGTTAGAAAAGACAAAATATTCATTCAAAAATAATTATTAAATTAAAACAAATCATTCAGTATATAGAATTTTTCAGTCTTTTTTTTTAAAGATTTTATTAATTTAAAGTCTTAAAGATTTTATTAATTACTACTTGTATTTATTGCTCAGGTTGCAGAGTAAAATAACAGTTGTAATGCAGCGCAATCAAGTTGCTATGCAACTCTCCAATAACAGTATAAATATTGACAGTTAAATTGATGTTATGTTAAAAAAAGTCGTAAATTTCTTTGGAAATAACGTAATGCTTAAAACATGCATTTTTTTTAAAAGTGACTTCATACACGCCATAATAATTCATTGATTTTTCTATTATACTAATTATTTAATTAGTTATTTATAGTCATTTACATTTATAAGCGTAAATGTTGTTTGTTTAAATACTAATATGAATCACACACACACACACATCACATGCAAAATATTTTTAATATTATGGAGATCAAATCTATTTTTTGAGCAATTATTTTAATGATACAATGCAAATATATGAAAAACCTACTTTTTGTAGCTATAAATTTTAACTTTAAGCCGACTGATGGCTGAGTGGTTAGCGTTCCTGACTCCTGAACTATGGATCCCGGGTTCGAACACTGGTTCGGGCATGGAAGTTACTTTCTTTCTCTGTTCTCTCTGTGTTTCTCTGTCCTTTCTTCTGTGATGATGTATGAATGTGGCCCACCCGATAAACTGGTTTGTGGTGGTATGCCACGGGTAACGCTACTCGCCTCCGTGACATGGTCCACAGGTGCCCGCTGGGTAACGACAAATGAGTAGCAGCTTCTGGCCTTGTTGTGGCATAGGGTTCGTCAACCAAGTCCCCCCCATTGGAAGAAAATTTATTTATTTTCCTAATTATTTATATATATATATATATATATATATATATATATATATATATATATATATATATATATATATATATATATATATATATATATATATATATATATATATATATATATATATATATATATATATATATATATATATATATATATAAATTAATGTATTATAATTATAAAATTTTTCTCTAAGAGGCCAATTTTCTAGAATTTCAGGGAAAACATTAAAAATGTATATCAATATATGTTAATAATTATTTTCTGAGGATTTCCCAGAAACGAAAAAACTGTAAGATGTCTACATACTCATATAGAAGATATAAAGGTACAAGTTTTCAAAATATTCTGTAATAATTTTGGAAAAAACACGAGATTTAATATGTCGAACTCATTTTTTTATTATAATTAAGTTATTTCAATGTTATACTACTTGCTAAACTACCATTATTTTTTTTTATTTTTACAATAATAAAGCTTTATTTAAAAAATTAAGAAATATTTCGTTTAAAATTGCCACTACACTCTCACCAAAATTATCCAATATTTGGAGGGATATTTTGAAAGCCAAAGAGAATGTTATTTCGCAATATTAATATCATAAAAGAATTTTTAAGTAGTAAAATTCTTTGGGATGCACATTTAAATAAAGCTGTTTTTTTTAATTTTTTGATTCTTTTAAATAATGCTTATTTCTTATAAATAATGCAACAGTAGATTTTGAGTTATATTCCACATGTTTTTCACAAAATGAGAATTATTTGTAAGCAATAATCGAATGGCTTTATTAAAAACAGCTGAATCAATGTTTTTTCTGATGGCAATCATTTAATTGTTTCTTGTATTTCTCATTTTAAGTCTATTTTTGTAATAAAAGAAAAAAAAACTACACCCATAAGACAGTTAAAACTAATTTATTTTTAATATCAAGATAATTTGTCTCATTTGCCATTTTTTCTTTAATAATAGACAATTTTTAATTTATTCAGAAAATGTATCAACGTTTTACGATTTTATAATACATATTTAAATTTTACCTTGGTCAAAAAAATTCTCCTGCAGCAAAATTAGGCAATTAGTTTATAGTTAAGAAACTCATAATTTCTGTGAACATCATTATTTGTGAGACTGATTAGATTTGATTACATTGTTTGTAACATATTTTATGATTATTAAAATTTTTCGATCGAAAAACTTTAAGCATATTTAGGAAATTTTCTTCGATTTTGAATATTTTTGTACAACATTCCATATTTTGATTTAATAATATGTATTTCGTTGAAAAATAAAATATACATTTACAATAAATATACATTTGCATGCTATATAAACAATCATGTTTTTTTTCATTGTGAACTATAAACTATATGATATTTTTTTCTATTTTATATAAACTATGTTTATCATTTATATTTTTAAAAATACTTTTTTTGCAGTATTTATAAGAATGTGGGGGAAATTTTCATGTGTTTTCCAAGCTTTCTTTGAAATTCTGAATAATTTTCGATGGCGATTTCAATCAAGTATAGTTTGCTTAGGATATATCACGAAGAAATAATTGTCTATTGCTTAGTTTCCAGTGATATTTAAAATAAAAATATTGCAACTGGTGCAAATAATGGACTCCCCAATTAATTTAAAATATTATCTCTGACTTCCATTTATTTGTTTCATGTTAAATCTATGGAAAATTTTTATTTATTTTGAAATCTAATTCAATAACAAATTTTATATATATTTAATACAAAATTCTTACAGAAATGTCTAATCACATTTTAAATATAGAGTAAAAAATATTAGTAAATCGCAAAAAATCATTATAATTTTTCGAAGTTAGCATACACTTACAAACATAAATTGCTGTTACATGAAGCTGACAAAAGTTTATCCGGAGGGATTTATGTACACCTGAATTACCTGCTCGGCCATTTTGAAAATATGATCTTCTTTGATAGTAGCTTAAGTTTAACATAGATATGAAGCAAGTTAATTTTCCATTATTAGATGATTAATGAAGGTAATATTTGACTTATGCCAGATGGATAGACTACATATTGAATGACTTTAATGGAGCAACATCTTATAAATATTTGACTTATGACTGATGGATAAACTACATATTGAATGACTTTAATGGAGCAACAGCTTATAAATATTTGACTTATGACTGATGGATAGACTACTTATTGAATGACTTTAATGGAGCAACAGCTTATAAATATTTGACTTATGACTGATGGATAGACTACATATTGAATGACTTTAATGTAGCAACAGCTTATAAATATTTGACTTATGACTGATGGATAGACTACATATTGAATGACTTTAATGGATCAGCAGCTTATAAATATTTGACTTATGAGTGATGGTTCGACTGCATATTGAATGACTTGAATGGCGTATCAGCAAGTATAAATGTGAACACTTCGTGAATCCGCAGGCATTTTTTGTAGACATAACATCTGATGATTCACATTATATGTTGAATTATTTTGAAAAACTCATCTACGCTGTAATTTATAAATGGAATACCTAATTATTCTGCTTATTCATTTACATTGGGATGCATGTGCATTAAGCATATTTATGAAATTTTAAATAATCAACTAATTATTATTTAAATATTTAATATGTTAATATTTATATTGAAATTAATTCTTTTAATGTAATAAATTACATCAATTGTAATTTTATTATTTTTCAATATTAAAAAGGATTTCAAATATGAGTGAAGTTGAGTTTAAATATTTTATTTAGTACTTCACAATTTATTACTGACTTTCAGATTTAAAATTGTTAATTTTTCAAATTTCATTTTAGATTTATATATTATTTAATAATAGAAAAGAAGTGTTTTAAAGATATATTTTACAGTAAACAATATTCAGCGTTTACTTCTTATTCTAGATTACGTTAAATTATCAATCATATTTAAATTTTATTCAGTTTTTTGCAATTTTAGGAATATTATAACTATAAAATTTCCAACAAAATTTTCATTTTTTTACATTTTTTATGTATAATACTGGCATCCAAATTTAATGGAAATATTTTTTGTGGTTGAAGCGCATTACTTTAATTTTGAACAAAATGAATATTTACTGCTCTAGTGTAATCAAATTTTAAATGATAATTACAACTTGTGACTGTTATTAGCTGCATCACTTCTTCAAATTTTATGTAATTGTCGATAAAAATGATTATTCGACACTTGTATAATTTAATATTTCTAAATTAGTTTATGCATAAAAATAACGTATAAAAATAAATTTACAAAAAGTGACATCAAATTTATTTACTAAAGTTCCTATTGTAAGAAAATTCAATATGAATTTGCTTAAAGTTTTGTTTTATTTTAATTTTAAAGTATAATTTGTATATGAGGTACTATTTGTTATATTCATCAATATAATTCTTGATTTTTTAAAAGCAAGCATGTATAATAGATGGCGCTACTATGCAGTGTCGTATTCTTAGAATTTACACTTGAAAAAACATTTTTGTTTTATATTGGCAATCAGGCTAAAAGTTACCCAATAAATCAAAGATGTAAGAATGGCGAAAAGGATTTGCAACAGAAATTCAAAAATTTTTATAGCTATAAAAATAGACAATACATTTGAGAGACTTCGATTATTTTAGTTGGGTTAATAGATAATGCCTTACATAAATAAAATTTTAGAAAAAATTAATGAAAAATAAAAAAATAAAGGCAGAAATATTTTTTGATAAATAATATGACGATAAATAATTGTGTTTAAATAAAATAGAAAACAAATATTATGGTATAAAACATGAGAAACTTTGCTTTTGTATTACGAAAAAATAGAACTTTTTAGGTATGTTTTTAAGAAAAGCAGATTAGAAAAATTCATGGCATTGGTTTAAAATCATTAAATCATCATACATTCACACCTGTTAGCTGTTTCGAATTAGAACTAAGGAATTTTGTAATTGTAAGAAAAAATATTTGGTAAGAAAATACTTTAAATATTCTTTATATATTATTTGTTTTAATTATTTACATAAACAATTTAAAAATCTACATTAAATATTATAAGATTTATGTTATAAATGCAGAATCTTAAATGAAACTAAACTAACTTATTTAAAAAAATATTATGAATGTCTGATTATAAAAAATATTTTAGAGTTCAAAATAAGTGCATAATGTTTCGTGAACGTAAATAAATCAAGTTGCTTAGCGAGTCTTATATGCTATAAAAAAATTAGTATATGAAATAAATGAAATTTATCCACTTAATAAAGATTTTTCACTATTCTGAAAAGATAGGCATACAGATTGTTGGCTTACATGCAGATTTAAAAATATTGCTCTTTGGACGAAATTATATTTTAACAAAAATTTATTCGTTTTAAATATCATACTAATGTTATAGGTTTTAAATATCATACTAATGCATAAAATTTAGTTATAAAATAAATTCCAGTAAATTAGAAAGTAAAAAAAAATATTAAGAAAGAATTCAAGTCAATAAAATTTTGCTGATTAGGTAAATAATCTACATTTTTATTATGCTGAATTTAAAGTAAATTGTTGAGTAAGTGAGTTATTCATAACTTCATTAAGAAATATTTTTTAAAACTTTTTTATTCCAATTTTTTATAACTTCAAGGACAGAAAGTGCTTATGATGCAATTGGATTGAGAATTAAATTATATAAAAAATTTCAAAGAATTTGAATTTTAAAGAAATGCTGTAAAAAGAGAGTATTCTTTAATGGGGAATATTAAAAAGTAATAATAATTTGAAATATAATATATATATATATATATATATATATATATATATATATATATATTTACTGATCAGCATTTACATTCATTCAAAAATATATACTAGGTGGCCGAAGATAAATAACTCTATATAAAATTTGCCTAGAGATAATTCTACAGATACTATTGTTAAATTTGTCTACCGATACTATTGTTGAGAAAGTTATAAAATTTTGTATTGGACATAAAGAAAGTATGGGAATGCGTTTAAAAAAATAAATCAATTTAGCATACATTTATGATAGTTTTTAAATAATAGTACATCAAATCATGTGAAAAATGATAGCTATTAGTGTCGGTTACCATTTAGAGTCGTAAGATAACACATTTCTGATACACAGTGGATGATGTGTGGAGGAGTCCATCTTGCATGAATATTGTGCGCGAAAGGTATTGAGATGCTAGAAATGCAGAGCTATTTTATTCTCTAACAACAATGCATATCACTTGCTGGTGATCGAACATATTATTAGGATACTGGAGCTTAACTCCACAAAGAAATACGAGCTGAGAGTAAACGATACAGTAAATCTACCACACATCGTTACTTTCAAGGAATGTAACGAAGCAAGCATGTAAGAATAAACGCGGATTTTATGGTTTCGAAGTTCAGCTTTTATCAACAGTCTAATTGAAAGTATTTTATCCTTCCAAAAGATATTCCATGGTCATTTTGAATTAACTGTATGCTGAGAATAATTTTAAATGATAATCAGTATCGAGTTATAGAGTCATAAGGAAACAATATTTACATAAAGTTAACCCTTGAATGGATAATACTATACAAGGATTGGATAATGGGATACTCCTGGAGTTAATTAAAGTTTATCCACTGATTTCATCACTTACAATTACTAGAAATACCATGTGTTATATTGAAAGCTTTGTCATCTTCAGCCTGAAGTGCACACTTCTCTATTACTTCTATGGAGACAGTTTTATTTCTTCTTTCAGAATAAATTTTAAATTAATTTTTTTCCAATTTCACTACCATTGTTTGAAGATTTTTAGAAAACAATAGATCTTTTTGAATCTCTTTCAAAGATCGAAGCATTTTTAAAGCAATCATTTCAGTTAACAATTCAGCTAACAAGACTTGATCTAGTAAACTTAAAAACATTTTGACTAGAAATAAAGAGCACATTGAAAATAAAATCTTCTTGAAAACTTTAGTTTTCATAATAATTAATGCATGACGTAGCCAGAAAAGTCTTTCTTCAATTATTACTATTTTTAAAAGCTTTTGCTCAAAAATTATCGAACAAATATTTCATCAAATTCAATTATTTAATGGTATTTAGTTGCTAATCTTTATTCCGCAATTGTTCAAGAATAGGAGACTACATGAATATGATAAGAGAACTGGAGTGCCTTTTTTGAACAACATTTTGCCCTTCTATGTTTTTTCTGCTAAACTGTCCAAGTTTCAACAATACTTTCATCTGTAGACAACTTTAAAATCTGGTCGTTTAATTTCGGACACCCTGTGTACAATGTTTGTCTGCTGGGATATCGGTGAAAACATCCTCCTACTATCAAAATCCAAAAATGCTGAAATTATATATTCATATGAAGGGATAGTATATGACCTACGTGTATTAAGGTGTGTAAATCAAATGTACATGACAATTTAATGGACATAGACTAAATGATTCTAATTTAATTCAGGATTTGTTTAGTCATTTTAGTTCATGCTTTGAGGAATAGTATTTTAAAAGTTTTCCTTAAAGTATAGTGTGTTATAATTACTTATAATTAAAAATTTTCCTTTAATTTTTAAATTAAAAATTGAATTTAATATTTTGTTATTGATATATTATTCTATAACGTAGTACGAGTTTCATGTATATCGATTTTTTTTGTTGACTAAACATAAATACGTAACATATTGTGAATATATATTTGAATATTCTTATATATATTTTTGAGCTATCACACATTTTCACTTCAATGAATTTTTCTTGATTGATATGTGATAGGTAAGAATTAGATAAATATGTAACAACTTAGTTAAGTTTTGCAATACCATTATCAAGTTAACTTTCATTGAGTGCTTACACAGATGAAGTGTTTCTGTGCAGTTTTAAAATTTTTAAGTGGTGAAAAATTAGATACGAGAGAGAAGGAGCAATTCATATTTCATGCTAAAAAGTTCCTGCTAAAATTAGAAACTTATATCAAAAATAAATGTTTGTGCCAAAATTTATACTAGCAATTTGCTTTTTTTGTTTGATTAAATAGTATGCATTGTGTTATTTTTTGAGCAGTTATATTTTCGTTATTTGATTTCGAATCGTTATTTTAAATCATCTGATTTTTCTCTCATTTTTGAATTTCATGTCTCTCATATCAGTTAAGGCAAAAAACACATGTTGTTTAAGTTGTGCACACCAATGCACTAGTTGATCAGTTATTTTAAATACAGTTTTTTTACAGCATGGGGGTTTGATATACCATTGTTGAAACTATCTTAATATTTAATATGTAAAAAAAGTTATTTTGAAGAAATTATGAATAGTCTTGAAATCACAGATGATTCATGAATGGAAAAACCTTATCATTAGAGACCAAGTTTAAGAAAGAGTGTCGTATGAAGTAAAAGAATTCTTTTTAACGATTGAATAAAGTTTATTTCTTCAACTAAATTAGCTGACTAACAGCAGGGCAAAACAATTTAATCCAAACACAAACACTGCTTGCAGAAAAATCAAAAGTTATAACTGCCATGATCTCTATTCTTGTCTCAAAATACGTGAATATAACTAGAAATATATATGATTTGAAGCTTGTCAAGTTTAAATGGAGAAATATTGTTCTTAACTAAATCGTAGACACAGGAACACAAATTTCAGTTGTTCGAGAGAGATTGGTTGACAACATACCTTACGAAGGAGAAGCTAAAATAGAAATATCTTCTGCTTTTGGTGAAATGGGATTTAATTCTCAGAAAATCCAGAGGGAAATCGACAATGATCTTCATGGTAGAGTACCTATTACCTATGCTGCTTCAAAAAAGTTAGTTACTGACTTGTTACTGAGTCCCTTAAAGACTGTCGAAAGATAAAATATAATTTTATAAGACATGATAAATTTATAAGACCCTTTGCCTACTGAGATGTGTCATTTAGCACTACTGATTTGTCTCCCTTTCCAATATTGTATCGAAGAATGCCACTATGAACCGTATCTTTGCTGAAAGAGATCTAGACAAGTGAATACAACATAGGAAATACATAGCTACCCATTTAACTGGAAATCCTCAACAAAATGTTTTAGAAAAATTAAGTAAAGCTCATGACATTGCATCAGCAAATTTAAAAATATCTAAAGAAGAATACACTTCGAGATACAATTTATATTCTGAAGAAAAGAATTTCAATGCTGGGGATAAAGTCATTTTGTTAATGACATCACTGCCGCATAACTTTTTCAATACTAGGCAAGTATCAGGTATTATAATCGAATTTGAAAGGCCATATTTGCCAAAGTCAAAACTGAAAACGGAAGTATGAGAAACTTTACTTAAATAAGTTAAGACCTTGATGTTGATTGATGTCATTTTTCTTACCAAGATTTATATTGGTGCCATTCATGAAAAAGACGAAGACTTTGGGGCTGTCCAAAATTCACTTACGGATTCAATGAATTAATCTGCTGAAGACATTTGAATACACTTTCAAAATTTAAAGAGAGACTTAAACATTCTCAACGAAAGGGATTATTTAAGGTATTAAAATGTTACACTTATGTTTTCAGTAGCAAACTGGGCAAAGTCACTGTTGATGGTCACGACAGAAAGGTTACACCAGACTGTAGCTGTAAAAGATTAAGACCATATTAGGTTCCTGATTCGCTTCCAGAGAAAGTTGATCATCTTGTTAAATAATGGGATATTATATATAGAGCCAAGTCACAGTGATTAGGTACATCTTATAGTATGCGTTGCAAAAAGTAAGGGTAGTGTCAGACTGTGGTTAGATGTTATTTAGTTTGGTTAGACTGTGGTTATATTTTTTCAGCATATGTGATCAGTTTGTCCCCTTTTGACTATCCACAATTGCCTTGGGGTATTTCTTTCTGGAACTGTATGTCTGTAATTCTCAGGGCTGAAGAAAAAGAAAGTATATCAAAATATTCTGAAATTTGACATCTGAAATGCCCGTTGCACACTTAGTCAAGCATTCAGGGGAGATTAAGCAGTTATTTTGGAAAGCTGCATAGTTTGAAGCTTTTATATTTCATTGTTTGAATAGAAACAGTGTGGTTGTTTCAAGTAATTGTAGTTTTCAAATTTCTTCTCTTTCTGATCTCTGAGTAACATTGTATCTGTGGTAATAGATGTGCTTCTTGCGCTTGGACTTGTAAAGATCACATTGTTGCTATTACTCGACAGATGGTGTGAGCACCTCATAACTTTTTTCCTGAACAGATTGGAAAAGAAACAAGGAAGAGAGTTTACACCCACTTAAAGGAAGAAGAAATCATCGAAATGGATTCCGTTGAGGTTTACACATCAGACGTAAATCCGTCCATTGGAGGAGACTGGAATAATCTTGGCAGTAAGATATATTTTGATCCGCAGTCCAAGGTTTTGGATCTTGGATGCATTACTCGCTACTTCCGATCTATATCTATCACAAAAGGTTTTGCAATCATAGCTCTGTCCCATATATTTCACATTTACGCCAATATTTTTGAATTGTATGGGTTGATGCTCTTTATATGTTCATTCAGTAGTCTTCCATCTGATGGTTACAATACCTCCCTTAAAGTTCGATTATCATTCCCGGTGAGTTTGCTTTTCCTCTTAGAGTTTCTCGAACAGCTGTTTTCCCATGATCGAAGTATGCTATCATGGTCTTTGATGTGCCGTCAATTGATACACTGCAAGCTTCTGTGTCACTGGGTTTCCGATGTACGATGAGCTCCTACTATGTGTCAAATTTTGAACTGTAACAGGTCTCTCAATTTAGTCATGCCAAAATTGAGATAGAGCAAACGATGGCATGCAATGCATTCACAAAACCCTTGTGACTATAAAAAATTTAGTCACAAAACACTGGTGGTTACGGATTTCATTCTTAAGCTGATTTTATTTTCTCGTAATTTGTTTTCATAAAAGCAAATGTAAAGCTAATTAAAATGCTTTCTACTATCACGCTGTTTTAGGGTTACGAAGACAATTACTTCGGAAAACAATTTAATGTGATTAAGTTTCGAGAAGACCATATGAATGCAAATTTTATGTAATTAAAATATTTTATTATTTTGAGTGATGATATAATTTGAAAAACTATGCATGTAAACAGAAATGAAAAAGAAATACAAATATTAAAAATTAAGAATAAGTAAATTTATTAATTCTAAGTAATATTAAATTCTAAAGTTTTTTGAAAGTTCACAGGATTAACAAATATACAATATTTTTTATACATAAACATATTTATTTTTCACATTCAATAACAAAAAAATCCTGTTTTTCACATTATTTATATAAATAGCCTTTCTTAGAATTAGATTACTGTGATATCATTACATACATTTTATAAATTGTTGTGGGGGTCTTTATTTTCTTCGATATAAAATCAAATTATTTAAGCTAAGCAAAAACCTTTCTGAAGTCTAAAAATTTGAGCAAATCAAGATAAACATTATGTTTCATTTTCTATAATTAGAAATACTGAATAAAATGATAAAAAAAATTTAAAAATTGAACTAAAAAAACAATATTACACACGAGTAGTATCAACATTTGAATTTCAAGATAAATATGATTTGATGAGAAATGTTAAAATTTAAAAATGAAAAATACTATACATTTATAATCATTAACTATTATTACATTGCAAATATTATTCATGTAATGTTTATTTTTTGAGATTCTATTGTTTTACAGTATGGCTTTGATTTTCCAGTATCCAAATAAAATTTTGCCTGCTCCAATCCTGGTATGAGCTTTGCGCGAATTCCCATAAAAGCCTGTGGGTGTGTCGAAGGAGGACATTTTCCTGCCTTCCAGTTTATGTAACTGTCACACTGAGTGCCAATGAATGTGCAATTCTTGAAAGCAATTGATTCATAAAAATAGACGATAGATTTTTCATGATTACAATCCAAAACGAATAATCTTTTTATAACTGCAAAAAGAAATAAGTTAAAATTATTTGAAATATTTTGACCAATTTTTTGTATTAAATAATTATATTTCGATATATATTAAGAATAAATAGAATTTAATTTCTAATTATAAAAAAAGTAATTAAAATGAGATGGAATAAAGCAAAAGTTTAACACAGGTGCCGTATAATCGAGGATGCCAAATTCTGAGATTGGCGAGTTTTTGGCCGATTTTCTTATGAATCTGGCAGCCTCGTTTTTATTACGTCATACATATGGAGACCTATAAGAATTCTGCAGAAAATTCTATTTTGGTAACCCTAGTATTTACGTCATCCCGTTCGTCACGATACGTCATCTTGGTAACATTTCTTCATCGCCAAAAAATTAAGTATTTGGAATCATGGATTATATGGCATCTGTGCTCAAAATTTAATTAGCATAAAATTTAGATTTTTATTTAGAAAGCCTTAATTATGGATATTAAAATGTGCAAAGTCATGTAAAATTCACTATTCAATGTCATGAAATCAATCAATGAATAAAAAGATTTTTGATAGAGTATATAGAAATCGACATCAATATTTTTATATTTTAATCGTATTACATTTCATATAATAAATATATTTTTATTATATTTTTTATTATTTTTATTATAATAAATATACATTTCATATAATAAATATGCTTGGAGATTATACTCTGTTTAGAGAATGTTGTGCATAGGAACAATTGTTCTACGTATGATGAGGAGATATTAGAAAAGTTGTAGAATGATCCAATTATGAAACAAAAATGGGAACTATGAAGTAAAAAAGTGTTCAAAAACAGCTTTTAGATGATAGAAGACGAAATTAATAAATATTAAAATTAAGAAAAGATGCAAAAGTTTGTAAGACTCTAAAGTGATTCATTTTTAATAAAAAGACTGATTCCTTTTAAGAAAAAAATGTGCATTTATCATGCAATATTAATAATTCATTATAACATTTCAAGGTGTATCAAGAATATATAGTATATTTTTGATTTAATTTTCAACTAAAATCATTGTTCAAACAGGGATCTTTTCATAAAACTTTGATTCTTTTTTAAAACAATTTTTAAAAGACCTTTCAATAATATACTGATTTCAAGTTTAATATAAATATTTCAAAATTAGAACATGTTCTAATAAATTAACACTTTTGATAATTTGAGTTTTAAGTTCAAATTACTAGATACCAGTTGTTATATCTGGTGAAAAATTAGCATAAAATTATTTTTAAACTAAAACGTGAATGATTACAAATTATTAAACTGATAAAAATCAGAAGATTCTGTGCGGATGCATTTTAAAAACAAATTTAATTTTTACCATCATGCTGGATTTTCTCTCTAACGGCAGGGTCTTGATTTCCACACTCAGGCTGAGTATTTCCGCCATTAGGATAAAAGTTTTCGTCACCATAGAGAAGATTTAAACCAACGCCTTAAAAAGCAAAATATCAGTGTTTTGATAAAATGTTATCTTCAAAAAAATTTCAGCTTTGTCGCTCAAAGCAAATATTATTTACATTTAGAATTATAAAAAAAGATTGTTTACAAATATTGTAATTATTAATTTATAATTCTATGAATTAATGGAGTTTTTGAAAATTTAAATCGTCTTCTTGCCGATTTAAACTAATCATAAAGTGGATGTTTTGTTTTCTATTTTTCATTTTGCTTTTTTTTCTCCTGTTCTACTGTCAACGTGTTAATGGCTTCAATCAATAGAAAATGGTTTCTTAAGCAAATGCTTTGGTCTTTATATAAGAAATCATTTTATTAATAATATGGATCTTGGACAATATTCTCAGAGATTCGATGGTGAACTTCGCCTTGTTTGCTGCAGCTCGAAGAATGCGATTTGAAAGCAGGCAGCAAAATCGTCGATAAATCGAATTTATGATGTCGTCTCATTACGATGTGACGTAGGTGAAACGTTATCTGACGTCATGGATATTTTAAACCAATGATAATAGTAATGAAGTGATATAACCATGAAATCTCAACTAGAACGAAAGAGACAACCCCTTTATGGTTAAAAATATGCTGTAGTTTTTTCTAAATAATAGGTAATAAATTCATGCAAAAATATATTTTGTTTTAAACAATTTGATATTTACTTCTTAAAAATACAAATCAAATATTAAATTATAACAATCAAAACCTGCCAAATTTTAAAATATTTAAGTTTTTTACAAATCAATTAAAATTTTTTAGAAAGATATCATTTAGAAGGGTGCGCTAAATAGTTAAGTAAACTATTGAATTTGTAAAATTTATAAGAGAAAGACAAATCATTATAGTTCACAAATAAGTTCTTATATTTTCTTAAAAACACACACAAATTTCTCTTAGAAGATATTAAGCAAAATTGGATTTAGTTATACATTCTAAAAATCGCTTGCTAAACTAAATTGTTTCAGAACCATTATAATATTATAAGTGTACTCAAAATTATACGATTTATAGATTGTCGTAAGAACAGTCTTTGGTACACTGTAGAAATTTGAATTACACTTATTGAAATAATTTTTGTAATTCCTCTTTTCTAGGGTATTGCATTTCTTGATCTTTTAGCATTTTGGATACCCTTGAAAATTTTAATGCAATAATTTAACATAATATTTTGATTAAATCCTTTACTTTGATACCAACAATATATCGATACTAACAATATAATCGTATATCGATGAACTAAAATATTTCTTTTGAATGAGAAATATTTATTTTTGTAGGAATCTGTACTATTAAAACTGCTTAATCACTATATAATTTTAGAGTTTGCAAACCTGACATGTATATTGATTTTATTCAGTTTATTAACTATGTGGATTCTCAAAAAGTTCATTTTAATTCCCTAAAGTATTACTAAAAAGTCCATTATTTTTTAATTAATATTAATATGTTAGAAGTTAAATGAATTATAAACAAATAATCATAAATTTTCACATTTTGTTTAAAACAAATATCAAATCGATGTGAAAAAATGAACTCTTCAATATTTTAATACTTCCTTTCATTTAAATGCAAAATATATAGGCAGTTTGTTTTTCATATATTTAATATTTTTCTTACATAAGATTATTAATAATACTTTGCACCTTTCACAAAACCCAGTTAAATAACTTCTCTATGAAAAAATGTGACTAAATAGTTGAAGAATAACAAAAAATATTCTTTTGACTAGATTTTCTAAAGATTCCTCTTTCTTTTACTACCTTAGGCTTTCAAATGTAGAAATGATGTGTAGTTAACACCAAACATAATTTAATTTAAAAATAAAAATAAAGTTGAAAATAAATTATTGAAGTCACTAATTAAATGATATTATTAAAACTTTATTTTAAAATAGTTAATTTAATTATTTATTAAAAATAATAAAGTTAACTGTATATTTTTCATATTTTACTCATTACAATTTATATTTTATCATTTTAATATGGTTTCAAAATAATTAAATACCATCATAAACAGTGTCAGCTATACTTGTATGAATAGCATTTACAAATAAAGCATCGGAAGGATCAAGTCTAACTTCTTTGCTAGTACCAAAAAAATAAGGGCCTCCAGCATCCAATGCTAAATAAAGTAAAATAATGTTAATGTGTGAATAAACTTAAAACAAACATGTATATGCAATAAAATAAAAACTTAAAATAGTAGTTAACAAGTTATGCATCATGATATTCTCATTAAAATTGCTGCCAGATTTAATTTCTTCGTTTTCAATTATCGAATTCCTATTATGTTTATGATGAATTTCTAAGACCTCACTATGTCCAGTAGTGAAACCACCCTCATAGCAAATAAAAGTCTCAGATTCAATTTCTATTACTGTTGAACAAAAATGAACCGAATTTGAATTTCTGATTTTCGCTTGGTGTTTGTTAGAATTAGGTGCTTTGAATTTATTATTTATCTCACTTTGCAGAAAGAAATGGCAAACATCTAGTATGAAAAATCTTCCCAAAAGGTAGCACATAAAGTATACACTCTTGACATTGAAAATGCAACACAAAGAAGGAGTTGCCAGAAAATGGCGAAACTCGGCAAAAAGAGAAAGACAGCAACAAACAATAAGTGATCTGTATTTCGAAATGATATGCATAATACAGAGCGAGAACAGGGTTAGGTCAGTAGGTTGCAGGATCACCGTGGATAGTGATACAGGAAGTAACATGTCTAGATACAGAGTCACTGAGAGTACGGATGGGCGTGTCCCGAGGAATTCCATTCCATATCAAACATTTGTCAAAGTGCGTCTTCTGAAGGAGGCAGTGGTAGGGTCTGTAAATGTCGTCCAATTATATCCCAAACATGTTTGTTTG